>JACBYL010000376.1:0-154319 GCA_015266385.1 Trichoderma oligosporum | reverse complement strand
CCCAGACTTCAACGATGGCCTTGAAGCCCTCTTCCCCCCTTCACAAGTCCCATCCTTCCAACGCGCCTGGACTCATCAACTCCTCGACCGTGCCCAGCGAGATCTCGCCGAACTCTCGCTTCTCGAAAAGGCCTCCTCTGGCATCTACCCGCAATTAACCACGTCAGCCAACCTCAAGAAACTACGCATCAACCTCGACAGCAAGCCCCAGTCATCTTTCAAACCCACATTCGCCCTCAAAGTAGACCGAACCTCGCTCGAGATTCAGGATCTCAAAGCTCCTCGAAGGAGTCAAGCCCATCATGTCACCGCGGGAGATGTTCTCGTCGAATGGGTCGACTATGACCGCGATGCCATTGAAGAGCGCGTCGTACACGTCCGTAGAATGGACGACTTGGCCCGCATGATGCACTCGGCTTCCGAATGTCATCCCGATCTTCACAGCATAGACTGCCTAGGCTACACGGACGACTCTTCCAACAGCCGCTACGGCCTCGTCTACAAGGCCCCGTCTTCGTCTCATTCCACTCTCCAGACCCTCATCTCCAGTTCGGATCTCAAAACCCCGGACCTTGACGACCGCATCCACCTCGCTCAGACCCTCGCCGTTGCTCTCTGGTCGCTCCACTCGCTCGACTGGCTGCACAAATCCCTCTGCGGCTCCAACATCCTCTTCTTCCCTTCCGCCTTCTCCACTGCTGCTCGTTCTCCCACCGCTTCCGGCGCCCTCGTGCCGGACATCTCTCACCCTTACCTCAGCGGCTTCGATGCCTCCCGCCCAGAACTCGACACTGCCCTCTCCGTTGTCCCAAAGAACCCTTCCATCGGAGACTTACACCGTCATCCCGCCGCTCTTCGCGGGAGACCGCACGTCAAAGCCTTTGACATTTACAGCCTCGGGCTAGTTCTCCTCGAGATTGGACTCTGGAAAGTCCTCCAGACATATTACAAAGCGCATTATTCCGCCGACCGCTGGCGTGATAAAGTTGTCTTGGCTGTACTAGTCCCGGGGCTGGGGAGTAAAGTCGGCAAGCAATACAAGGAAGTGGTAGAGATGTGTCTTCGTGTGGATGAGGATATGTCGAGTCGCGAAGCGGGAGAGTTAATGGAGGATGTGGTTAGTAAGCTGGAGAGTATTCGGGTATAATGAGAGTCTTGATTATGACTTGATTATGATAATTATGATGATGAAATGGGACGATGAAATATAAACATAGAAGAAAAGGATAGATACATGATCCGTACAAAGCTTGGATATGCAATCCATGTCGTCGAACCAACGGAAAAATCTCAAACCAGAATTTCACACGGAGCCTCATGCAAGAGAATGAAGTAGTTTAAAAAGGTATGATTATATCATGCATCAAATTGATATATAACGCGCCCACCTGACTCAAACACACTTACTTCCTCAGTCCAATAACTAGCAATTGACATCGCAACATGCATTACCCAAATGCCGAATTCCCTGCCCAATAGACCAATTGCAGCAAAAGTATAAGCAAAAGGAAGAGAGCAAGAGAAGAAGAGAAGGAAAAAAAAAAAGAGAGAAGCAGAAGAAGAGAGAAAAAGAAGAGCAAACAAAAAAAAACAAAACACTAAACAAAACTGTGAAAACAATGACCAGTACAATGCTGTAAGCAAAGAAGAAAATTCAATATCCCCCAAATTCCCCCAAATTCCCTTTCCGTCCTTTGCGCCATCGTCATCATAACTCTCGTCTTACTTCTGCGTCTTCTTCTTCTCAGTTTGCATGGCTTTCCTCCCACGCTCTTCCTTTCATCTTCTTCTCTCTTGAAGTATGCCAAAGCCCGTTTGGAGGCTTTTGACATTCCTTGGGTGTGATGAGCATCATATAAGTGTCATGCTATCTCAAAATTGCAAGAGAACATCCAACTATGCGGTAGTAGTGGTATAAAAGTCATCCTGCCCGCCCGTCGCGCCTCGGAAAACTAAAACGCCCGTGTTTATATGCATACGCATGAATCGCTCGTAATAGAATAAAACGTGAAGTCATGATCGTTAAGATGAAAAGTTTACAAGATGCTCGGCCATCTCTTTGCGAATGACTGTCTCAGCTCGTCGTCTTGTCACGGTTACCTATGACGTGCCGGAGACTTTGCGAGCAGTCGACGTGGCCGTCATGGATGGGCTTACACCAGCACTACCAACACGGCCACTAGTCTTGCGGACACCGGCAGATTCCTTTGACCGCAAAGGTGACTCCGCAGCCTGCCGCCTGCTCGTCCGGACTTTGGTGAGAGTGCCAGGCTGGCTGGGGACTCTATCTGGAGACTTGGCCTTTACGGATCCAATATTCTCGGCATCAAAGGAGGCATCATTGTCAATGACGTAGATGCTCGTAGTCTGGCTTGTCGAGCGAGTCTTCTCACTCCGGCTAGGTGACTGAGCTGCCTTGCGCTGCTTTCGCATCCGCAAGTGGTGCTCTTCATCTGACTCTGGGCGCTGAGGCGATGCGACGGTAGCGGTGACGGTGCCGGCTGCGGCTGCGGCTGCTGCTGCTGCTTCCTTTTCTTGTTCCAAAATCTGCTCTTCTGCCGTCATCTGGAACGAACCTGATCTTTGATATGGATGGTGACGATCACGTGCTGCCTTGCGTGGCTGACCGGGCGTTGGCGCAGGTAGGTAATCCTCGTGAACTCCAACATTGTTACGATCATGATCTACCTCGCTAAGTGGTGTGCGGTTGGATGGGCTTCGGTTAGACGGCGTCGTAGTCTGAGCGTTGCGCGTAGTCTTCATGGCTCGCATAGGCGTGCTAGGCGCTGGATGGCCACCTGCAGCGGCAGCGGCAGCAAGCTCTCTCCTAAGCTTGCGCTCAATGCGCTCTTCAATCCACCACTCCCGGAAGGTTCCCTGGTTGAGATGCAGCCAGTGCTGTTGAGGCCCAACGACCATACCCGGTCTCATGAACCTCATGAATGAGATAACTTCGTTGGCAGTGAAGCCGTGGCGGTAGATCAGGTAAGCACCAATGAGACAGCCAGTCCGGCCTAGACCAGCCTTGCAATGAACGGCTACGCCCCTCTTCTTGACGGTAATCGTCTCGTGAGCCATGCGAATAAACTTGCGAACCATTGAAAGAGGTGGACAAGTTCCGTCATCGAAAATCATGTCAATATGCTGGACTCCCAATGCTTCAAAGTATGACGGAGAATAGAGATGCGAGTTCAATCGAACAACTAAGCCAATGTTCCGCTCGGTAAAATGAGAGAGCACATTCTTGAAGGGCTGGGGTAGAAGTGGGTGAGCCTCGACCGCGGCAACATCCCTAGGTAACAGCGGGAACAGCTCAGAACCCTCTGTGATCTTGGCCACTGGCGTGTGCTGGGGAGATGCGAAAGCAAGAAAGTTGGGAGTGATCCAGTTGAAGTCGCCGTGTTCGACCCGCTCATACATCTCATACTGATCCAAGTCAAAGTTATCCAAGTCGCAGCATTTCTCTTCCTTGGCCTTCCATACACCATATACTACATCCTGGACGCTAATTCCATAGTCAGCCTGGCTGTAGCCGGCATCTCGGAAGGGCATCAACGGAGGGTCGATTTGAGCGATCGGGGCCAGAGCCAAGTGAGGTGGCCAATTCTGAATTAACACCATGTAGCATGCCAACATGCAAGCGGCATTGGCACGACCTAGAAAATGAACTCCGGTTAGTCAGTCCGTCCTCTGAATTACTTTAAGTTCTCAGTTTTTGTCTAATGCAGTCAAGACTCACTTCTAGGATCAGCAGCACTATAGAAGACAATGGGTCGATCCCGGTTCTCCTTGGCACCGAGGATATCGTGGAAGGTGATGGCAAATCGGTATAAGTGACCAATGTGTAGAGGACCAAAGTCATGGTGGAACGCATTGTACAGGAGAGTATCATCAACGGTGAAATAGCATGGCGGGTTTCGATTGGTCACCAGAGGCCCCGGAGCAGCTCCGTCTGCATATCGCGAAGATCGCTTTCTAGGTGATTCTGTCCCGGGGAGTGGAGTGTCGGGAGTTGGAGGGTGCACATAAGCGCCCAAGTAGAGTCGGTCTGTATATCAAATTAAAGTGTCAGCACCAGCACCCACAGACGAGGAAATTGAGTAAATAAAGAGGCAGCATCAAAAAGGCAGTAGAAGCAGCCATCTGCAAAAGAAAAGAAAAAACTCTACGGCCCTCTAAAAATCAAGTGCCGAGACTCAATGCGAAGAGATTTCTTTCTTCCAACAGTAAGAGGATAGATATCATACCTGGAATATACTCAACAATATGACCCAGATTCTGGGAGTGCCTCGTAGAAGGAGCCATTTTTTCAAGCTCGTTGATATTATCCGCGGCAGCGAATTAGCCGACGTTGTAGTAATACCGGATGTAAATGTTGATGATGATGTCAAAAGGCTGTTGAGCGGACCGTAAGAAAGAAAAAAAAAAAATTCAAAAAGTAAATTAGAAAGAAAGAAAGCTACGGTGAAGCTCCGAAACGGGGTCGTGTGATCCGGCAATGTAAACAACGGCAGCAACAAAGCAAGGATAAAAGGGGTTGGCGAAATTTTAAAAAAAAAAAACAAAATAAAAGCCCAACAACCCAATCGAAGAAATTCACCGTCAGCGATCAAAGATACCGCCTTTCGTTTTCGCTATGAGAGGGGATTAAAAAAAAAAAAGAAGAGTTTTGGATAACGGATGTTTGGCGCTCAGCGAAATATTCACGGAAGGCGACAATGTGACTTTGTCTGCTCTCTCTCTCTCTCCTTGTTTGTCTTCTTTCAATGCTATTCAGCGGTACCCCAGCAATGCGAATAAAGCAAACAGGGACGCCTCAGCAAGAGCAGGAAGAACTGAGAAGGTAGCTTTTTTTTTTTTCGTTGAGAAGGAAGAAGGAAGAAGAGCAGAGAGGGGGGGGGAAGAGGAGAAGGATAAAAAAAAAAAAGTAGAGCCGGTGATGTTTGGATTGGTGATATGGGCCGTCACGATGTTTTTGTAACAGGGGGGTGGTGGTGCTACAGATGTTATTCTTTTAGGCCTAGAAACCCCCTACGAAGCATAGAAAAGCTCACCTGCCCTGGCCGTTGCCCCCCTGTAACCCCGGTGCGGGTGCGCCTAAAGCCAGCACAGCGCTGTTATTGTGGGTCATTGATCTGTCGCCAGGGCAACGTCATAACAAGAGCTTTGTTCGCTGGCATGATGGAGATTGAATGTTAACGTAAGCGAAGGTACCTACCTACCTAGCTAATACATTAATTTATTTCAAAATACATTGTATATTAATAATTCATAACAACGTAATATATTTATAGACTACTTCAAAATTTAATTCATAACAATATAACAATCAATAATAGATAAAATTTAGTTAAATCAGGTATATCATAATAAAACCCTTTAAATAACAACAATAAAGACCAGTTTCAGGGTAAGTAGCTATATAGAGGTACTCATGCACTGTCGCCAACTACTCCGTACTTCTAGCTTGATAAAGTGCGGAGTAGCAGTTGTCGAGTCGGCCTCAAATTAACGCTAAGCCTTCTGAGATGGCTCGCCACTTACCGGCGCCCTTCCGGCCCTTGAAGCAAAGTGAGCCTCACTTAGCAAATGCCGATATTGTTGAAGAATTGCGCTATCTTTATCAAATCTAGAAAAAAAAAAAAAGAAAGAAGGAGAAAAACAACTGCCTCAGGCATCCCTTCCTAGACGGACTGTTGGATCAAAAAGAGAAAAAGCTCTGTGGGCCGCGCCGGTCTCAATGGACCCGGACCCGAAGCAACGGACCTTTTCGGAAGATACCTATATCTTTGCAAAAGAGGGATTATGTATCTAGAGCATCTCCAAGCGCCTACATAGCTTTGGGCTTCGTTTTGGAAATAGTCCTCTCTCAAACACTAGATGTAATAGCTCCTTTTTGGCACTTACTTGAAAATAACAGCTACTACTACTTCAAGTGTCTACGGGTAGCTATATCCTCACACTCGGCTGGGTAGTACATTCATTAGACTGACTAGGTACGTATAACTCTCACGCCACATTTGTGTGGCTGACATTCCATCTCCATTTCATTCCCCATTCCACACCATCATCACATCATCAGTTTTGCTGGTTTAAGTTGCCGGGCAAGAAGAAAAGAGGAAGAGAAGAGCACCTTTTTTTTTAATTATTTATTTGTTTCTTTTATTTATTTATTTATTTATTTCCTTCTTTGACAGATCCATTCCTCACCAGTCTCAAAACAGTCGTCAACGAGATCCACAAAATCCGCTTCTTCTTCTTTATCCACTGATCCGTCACCATCTAGCCTTATCAGAACCAAAAAAAAAAAAAAGAGAGAGAAAAAAAAAAAAAAAAAGAGAGAGAAAGAGAGAGAGAAAGAGAGAGAGAAAGAGAGAGAGAAAGAGAGAGAGAAAGAAAGGGCCTAACCCCTCTAATCCGATTTACTCAGCTACCCAATCCATCTCCATTCGTCCACCCGTATTTGGATCAGAGAGGAATAAAAGATCGAGAAGGTCTCTCGTGTCTTAACCAGACGTCCGAACACCCCGTTGTCGTCGCAATGAGTTCCGATCCCAAATTCCCATGCAGCATGCAAGTTAAACCCCCCCGTGCCAATCCGAACCAAATCTTGTCTCCCTTTTTTTTTTTTTTTTCCCCCTTTTTTTTTTTTTTTTTCTCTGTTCCCATGCCTACTCTCTACATATGGTCGATATAACTAACCAGAGAAAAAAAAAACTTTTCATTTCTCGTTTCACAGACTGCTACACATTCCCTTTCCCACTCCTCGACTCGCTTCCACAGCTCTCAAGGCTCTCCAAGTCGATCCCGAATTGTCACCGCTCGTCCAGAGACGTCTCTCCGTCGTTTCTCCGCCGATAAGCCCCGAGGGGGAGGCGCAAGTACTACAGGTGGAATATCAGGCGACTACCAATCGCATGCTGAGAGTGGCTGTCAACTCCTTCATGGAAGGCCTCAAGCTGGTTCTAGAAGTTATGGAGCGGTTAGACGTCGACGTTTTGGCAGCAGAAAACAAGGCGTCAATAAAATCTTCATGAAATACATATCCCACGACTCCTCCTCCCATGCTGTCTCGCTGTGACATGTTCTATATAGAGACGCGCGCGCACCGACACAAACACACACACATATATATGTTATATCAGAGGGGAGAAGGACATAGACCCTTAGCAGTATATGAGGCACGGTAAAGTAAACTATCGCCTAGACAGCGCCAAAGATAAGATGTTGATAAAGACAAGTATATCGCCAGCTACGCAATGGTGGTGATATTCAGGAGTTCACGCTCCATAAAATCTAGATTACACTATTCATGTATAAGATAAAAAAAAAATAGATTAAAAAAAAAAGGCAGAAGAACACAGCAGCGACATGTCCACACATTTGACATTAATGCATACCGGAAACTGGAAATCTCAAAAAAGGCCAACCCAAACATGCAATGATTCAACCCCTAATTCGCCCACCACAGCAATTCAAAAAATTGTCTACTCCATACCAACCGAAAACCCCACACAACGTAATATCATGTACATCGATCGTAGCCCGTTATTAACACCATATCCCTATCCCTCCCCCACTCCGCTCATAGCATATATATATGCTCCGCGAAAAAAATCAACGACAGCTGCCTTCCTTAGACTCGTTCGTAATCATCTTCGTATCTCCTGGGCATCCTGCCCAAGTATGTTCTCGGGGCCACCGTCACCCTTTTCTTCATTTATCCTTGGCAAGATCTTGTCACTGTGAGCTACAAGACTGGCCTCAGAACCACTTTCTGGGCCTTTGAACTTCTCAAGCTGATCTTTCAGTGCTTGTAACTCTTGCTTTAGATCCACATTCTCCTTCTCGAGGTTTTTCATATGAACGATTGCATTTTCCACGACGCTAGCTTTGCTGTTTGAGGTATGGGCCTGCTTTCCATCCTTCTTGTCACTATCATCGCCCGAAGCCCCCTTGTTCTTGCCCTCTGGGAGGAGACTGGCCATGATTTGCAATGCAGAGTTTATGCGATTCCGGCGGCCTTGTTCGGCAATCTTGTGTGACGTCCTCTTCGAAGTAAGATTTGTCGATAGCTCGCTGGGATAGGATACACCAGGAACTTGGTTACCCTCCAGAATATTTTGATAGTTCGACTTTGACATCAGTAGCCGCGATGCCTGATCTTCGACAGACATTCCGGGAGTCCCAGGGAGTAGAGGCTTGATATTGGGGGATATCCTAGGTAGCAAAGCTGGCGAAGCGTGGACTGATCCTGTTGACCGCTTACGACTATTCCTAGCGGAGAGCTGTGGCGTTTTTCGTTGGCTAGAGCTGGACGGCCCTGGTAGCAAAAGAGGGCTCTGGTTCGCTGATGTCGTTCCCGTCGACTTGACAATAGGTGAAGGCATGGAACGAAACGTCACTCCTTTAGACGAACTTGGCTCGGGCCGAGGAGTTTGGGAAGAGAGTCGAGCAGTGGCGAGACCAACGCCGAGCGACGGGTTCGATATTGATTCGGGGAGTTCAAGTGACTCAATGTTATCGGATAGCGGAGGCTCTTGATGGCTAGTCGTGAGTTTTTTCGTCTTTGAAGCAGGCAGTTTCATCAAGGAGGCTGGTGTGGCAGGGTGAGGAGGGTGTTCATCCATTAGAGCGGATGCATGGCTCGGCTGCATATTTGGTTGCGGACGTATATAAGGTGACTTGCTCATTGATCGCCTGGCGGGAATTGGGGGAGGTGGCATCTCTGAAAGATTTTCTGGTGAAACCGATGCATTTTCATCTGACCCATCGCTAGAAGCAGCCGGTAGGGGAAGCAGCCCCTGATCGGTGGCCTGCAGATTCCTCTCCTCCACCTCGCTTAGAACTTGCGATACCATGGCTGGGCTAGGGCCAGTCTTTCGTCTAAGCGGTTTAGAAATAGGTGAGCTCTTGACACTCGGCTTAGTCCTTGTCTTGACAGCCTGGGTCTTCCTCGTCTTTTTCGAGAGATCCAGATTCACGGCGGTGATAGCCGGCTGTTCAAGGTCCATTTCCACGGGTGAATTGTTTGAATGAGTTGTGTGATCGTAATTTGACGATGAATCATTCTGAGCATGAAGTGCAGGCGAAGTGAGCGGGCTAAAGTAAGCCCCAGGAACAGTGAAGGCATTTTCCATGCTGAAATGGGGATCCAGTGGAGTGACAGCGGGCGAGACGAGAGGTGTAAAGGCCATCTATAATTTATCCCATGTATCAGTAATAGTCCGACTACAGAACCAAAGACGACCAGAAAAAGGAAGGGAAAGAAGAGAAGAGAGAGAGAGAGAGAAAAAAAAACTAACATCTTGCTCGGCCATCCTTTGATGGTACCCTCTGTCATAGGCGCCCCGTGAAGGCATCTGCTCAGCCTGAGAATAAAACTGGCCGCTGCCAGGTGTCATCTCCAAGCTCTGCGGCGTTGGGGGTACGGAGTGGCCATGATTTGAAAAGAAGGTGGCCTGCTGCTCTTGCATTTGTCGTTGCTGTTGCTGGAATTTCTGCTGCTGCAGATACTGGATCTGAGCATCGATATTGGAAATGGCCTCGCGCGACGCCGACGTCGCCATCATGTGCGGAGTCAGGCTCGTATGCGCTGCCATGGCCGGTGTGTGATTCTGAAGAAGTCCATCACTTCTGGGGATCATACTAGAAGGATCCGGGTCGCTCATGATAGCGTCGGCTGTCTGGCGAGGTTGTGTCATGATGGAGTGTGAACCGTCGTCCTGGAAGCCCTGAAAATCAAACTGCATTCCGTCGCCCATATTCCCCATGCCGCTAATGTCAAGAAACTGCTGAAAATCATCCTCCGACGCTGAGGCCATGGCCTGATCCTGGGCGCTCCATGTTGCAGAGCTCATCATGGCGATTTAGAGGAGATGCGCCGGGGCCTCTCCACAGAAGGGAACTCGTCCGTAGCGGCGATATGTGCCCAAGTCTCAAGGTATTCCAACAATCGGGTTCCGAACGAAGCGCTGGAACGAGGTCGTACACCAGATCACTTATTTTCTCTCTCTGTCTCCCTCTGTCTATCTCTCTCTGGTATACCTGCGGCGTGAGCCCGCCCTCTCAAAACACCGCTTGTCTTTGGGCTCGGATTGGAAGAATAGTAGGAAAAGAGGTTTTTTTTTTTTTTTTAATTATTTTAAATTATAAAAAATAACATTTATGTCGTCGAGGATTTGTCGGAGAAGAGAAAGGCGTTCGTCGGGGAGTAACGGCAGTAATCGGGCGCAAGCAGTTCGTGCAGCAATTGGCGAATAGTGACGCAACGACAAGATAGAATAAAAACGTTTGGTCCGCTTACAGTGAGTGCTTCCCTTCTATCGATGAAACGGATTAGATTAGCAACACGTTCAAGCTACGATGTGCTCGACGGCGATGGACGAGGGCGAGGGCGAAAGCGAAAGCGAAGAAAGAAAAAGAAAAAGAAACTAAAAGAGAAGAAGGGAAAAAAAAAAAAAAAGAGGCTGCTGGGGCAGACCAAGCCAGGCGACATGGTCCAGCGGCGAAGGGTTGAGGGCGGCAACAGGTTATCGCTGTAGTGCCTTGTTGTAGCGCAGTTGTAGTGCCGTTCGTTAGTGGCTGGTTGGAAGGGAGGAGGAGGAGGAGGAGGAGGAAGCCAGTGGTCGGTCAGAGTGGTAGCGGGGTGGGGGGATCGCAGCAAGGGCGGATCTCGCGTGGTCGACTGCTAAAAGGCCCCAAAACCCAGTTACTACCTACTTGTATGTACTCGTACTTACTTGTGGTGGTGGGACACAGCGGTGCCAGGTGCTAAAAAAGCACGGCCCTAGGTACGGTATAGTACAGTAACAGTAACAGTAACAGTAACAGTCCAGACAGCCCAGCACAAAGTGGAGTACATGTACCTACTTTGATATATCAATTTTCAGGCTTGTTAGCTTGGTCGGCTGTCCACCCCCCCAAAGAGGGCATTTTTGGTGGATTATAGACCGAGATGGGTGCCCGTATTTGTATATTCGGAGTGTCAATGCATAGGAATTACTTGGCGGGCTACCTGAGTCTGTACTAGATGCCTGTGGTCGCACGCTTTTGGACGCCGGAAGCCCTGTTCCAGCAACCCACCTGTATAGTAATAGCAAGGTCTAGAATCCAACCAGTTTGGAGCCCTACTTGTATTAATCTATATACGAGTACTAGGTACTACGTATTACTACTCTGTACTTACTTGTACAAGGCCTATGGCTGGTGGAGAAGTCGTCTTCATCGAATCAGATACATAATATAATAGTATACTGGTGGGAAAATAAAAATAAAAACTGTCATATTAATTGTATTATTGTATTCTATTTTTCGAATTTTTATTTTGTTTTATTTCTCCCTTGCTTCCCTATAACGAGCCGGTCAGTGTTACCAGGAGAAATGAAAAAGAACAAAGAATAACCCTAGGCTGAGAGATATACATGTAAAACTACAAAACACTAGTGGCACAAATACAGATAAATCATGACCGGCCTCCTCACTACTAGTAGTCATACGTTATATCAAGCAGGCATCCCAAGACTCGAATCTGTTCATCGGATCGAGAACTGATGGTGTGGCTTGAATCATCGATCACCAGATACTCCTTCACCAGCCATCACCACCACACCCACTCATTCATCTAAGCGTCCCAATTCTGCAACCATGTTTTCTGCAGACCGTCTCCATCCTCCGTCTTCTCAGATTGGCCCAACAACCGGTAAATCTAACCGAGGAGGGGTCCCCATCCAACTCGACTCTCTCTCTCCCTCTCTCTCTCGTCTCGAGACCCTTTACTTGGAACCAGGGCTATTAGTGGGCGGTAGGACCCAGAACAAAGCAGAGCTAATATGCAACATGGAAGGATAAATGGGGACTCAAGGCCCTACCTTTTTCCCTCTCTTCATCTTCTTCTGCTACTTGTTGTGCTTATTTTTGCTTCTCACTCTCTGTAACTCCCCGTGGAGTCTTCTTTCCCCACTGAGCGTACAAGTCATTTTAGTCGAGTCACAGTGAACAGAACCAAAGTATTGATATCCCTTACTTATGTAGAATACAATTCATTCAATAAATGATCTACAATTCATACTCACTACCTGAAATTCCAATATCAAAACATTTCAGCCATTAATAGCCGTCGCTGCCTCCCTCTCTCACTCTTCAAAATCAAATTACCGCCGCCTTAGCGTCTCATGCCTTTTTTTTTTTTTTTCTTCTCTCGCTCGGCATCCGTTTCTTATTGCGGCCGCTGCATCCACTTCTCCCCCCACCCACTTGAAGATTATCCGAAGTCTACAACACCCGAAATGAAATAAGGAAAGGAAAGGAAAGGCACAAGAAAAAAAAAAGAGAAAAAAAAAAGGGTTCCTTGCTGTCTTTCTTCCAGTCGTCGGTGCTGAATATTTGCTAGCATGTGATACTACTAGCAAGGCTAATAATAACAATGTACTCCGTACTCTGTATATCAAAGTATCAAAGTACTATTCCTCTGTATACATAATGATTATTTTTTCTTTATAAGGGATGCTCGCAGCCTCCAGAAACTCTTCCTAATCCTGGCATCATCGCAGAATTGATTCGTTGAATTACCCCGGCACAACATCCCTAGTAGTGATTAAGTGTCTACTTGTAAGTGACTCTGGCAACAATTTTGCCGAAAACGATACTGTTTTGATGCACCTTGTTCATATAGTTGGATGAATATGAATATACATACAGGGTGACTAGGTGAAAGTCTGAACCCTCGGCTGTCAGTGTAGACAGACATTGTTTGTTGTCGATGGCTGTCACTTAATTGTTTAATAATCTGCTCAACTGTTCATTCAAGCGTACGAGTATACTCCGTATGTACTCCGTAGTTACTGTAGGCTACTGTTATCTTATCTGATAGCTTCTGCGCTGTGTCACTTGGAGTGGATCATGTATTTCTTGTACAGAGACAGAGTACAGTAGTTTGTAGTTTCGTTCTACACTAAAAATCTCTGTTTGAATTTATTGGTGAGTCTAGTAGTCCTGGAACAAACTATCGGCTACTTGGCAACTATATCGCCTTTTTAAAAAAACAAATCAAAAAATCAGGTCATACATATGAAACTAGTTCCTGAAATAGATAAAAAAAAAAGGGTACGTTTTACGATTGAACGGTCTAGTGTTGTCTATCATTCTCGCTTAGGGGAGGAAACCCTCAAAGCGGTGGGCAAAATTAAAAACCACCAGAAAAAAAAAACCTCCCCCCCAAAAAGAGACAGCAAGTAGGCCTATGTATTTACCTTACCTACCTATAGGTACTGGGTAAAGTAAGTAAGCCCCATGACTTAATGAATACTCCGTATAAACAGCCAAAAGAGTTTACTTGAGCGTTTCGAAATCTAGGAAACCGATTGTATGGCATATTCAATATCCAAGGTAAAGAGACCCTAATTTATCTCTACCTATATCTGATGATACCCTTTTCTTATCTAAATTGTTATCATGAAAAGATATTGTATCGTTTGTAGTATTATACCCTTTTCTTATCTAAATTGTTATCATAAAAAGATATTGTATCGTTTGTAGTCCTCGTTTCTTTGGGTTCACCAACTTGGCCCTATATACTTGTAAGCTTAGGATGGTTATTTGTCTTCTCTTCTCAACCGCCCCCCATAATATAATTTGGGAAAGAAAAAAAAAAGTTAAGAAGAGAGAGCTGAACAGGGGCAATCCCTCGGCCTACTACTCCGTATGGTGGATTAAAATAGTCTGCGGAGTGGGCAAAACGCTGCTCCGCCTCGCCTCATAGTGCATTCCATATCCCGTACGGAGTACGGAGTACCTTGCTCGTACTTGTAGTAATTCTTGGTACAATGTACGGAGTACGGCAACAGGTCATAAGCCCGCTCTAACCAGGAGCTAGAACCTGACATCCAATTTCATTTCATGTGATTCTTGCATATGTCAAATATAAACTTGCTGTCCAATCAGCACTCACTTCTCCACCCTCTTCCTTTCTTCCGATAAGCTGATAGGCAAAAGTCGACCCAAGCTGATGCTGCGAGTTTATTTCCATTTAATGACTCCCATTGGTCAAGGCTATTCGTAGAGGTGGCAGCCATTCTGAATAACTGCATGGCGCTATACCGGCTGAAATGGGTGTGCATATTCTTGCTTCTACTAGCTTGATGTATTCGGAACTTTGTGCCTTAGCTTGGACGGAGTTCAATCTGAATAGTGTACAATCAAACATCTTTTCACATTATCAGTGTTATCAAGTCGAGCATCACTTTAAGAGCCACATAAATGGTTATATTTTCTTCAACTACTCATCCCCTGGAAATTGCAACTATGCTCGCACACCATATCTCTATCAAAGCTCCTCATCTTCAATTCATACCACCCGCATCTACCTATGACTGCTCAACCTCCATCCAGCGAATTACTTGCAGGGAGATGGTAAAATCAATCACAACACACACACACACACACACACACACACTCAGACAGACACATAAGGAAAACGGCCAAGCCCGGGCCTGCTTCTAGAATGTACAGAAAATAAATAGAGAGAAGAAAAAAAAAACACAAGAGTATGAGCCCAATATGTCCAAACAGAGATATCGACGCCGAATCACGCGGTGAATTTTTAAGTCATGGACACAGATCTGGAAAGTAGGCGCCCATATTAACTAGTGCCGAGATTGCGGTGCGCAGTGCTGTTCAAAGAAATCAACGCTTTTGGCGGTGCAATGTCTATTAACAACACATATTTGCCCTGCTCCGGATTGCGAGGAAAATAAAAATGAGATACTAGTGAGAGTGAGAGACAATTAAAAGCGGCAAGCCGCTGAGAATACCACGTCCAAAACAAATTCGAGGATATAAGCCGACCAATTCGTCAAAAAATAAAATAAAAACTTAAAATTCGCTGAAAAACTTTGCTCCATGATCATGTCGTTTGACTCATGCCCTCGAATTTTCGCCAAGGTTGAGCCAGCTCATGTCATTTGATGTTGATGCCGTGGTGAGCTGAGGCTGTTTGCTTACACCCAGCGGCGGAGGCAAAACACTGGAAATGCTGGGAGCGTATGCGCTGCTTGGAGCCCGGTCAGCACCCCATGCCTTTCCAGCATGCGTAGGATCCCATGTTTCTTGGATGCTCTCAGGAATTCCGCTCGTATAGCCCGATGATGCTGATAACGCTGATACGCCTGATATAGGTCGCTCAATTTTTCCAGACATGCCCTCTCTCCAAGGGATATTGGGGTATGACGACACCACTGGACTTCCGGTATTAACCCTGCTCATCTCAGGAGGAGCTTCAAAGTTGAGAGGGGGAACAGTAGCCGAATCTTGGGTTGCTCTGACATTGCGAGTTGTGGGTGTTTGGGAGTAGTGAGAGCTCTGCTCTGACACAACGGTGTTTCTCTGCACGGATCCATACCCAAGGATCTGCAGCGCACTCCCCCCTGACCAATATTTGTTCCATCCCGAGCTCCTCCGCGTGCCATCCTCCGCTCCTGGAGGTCCATTCTGAAGCTGAGCTTCACCGACTGTGGGTTCAAAAGCTTCACCATTTTCATCGTGGACCTGAAGTACGGGAGCTTGCTGCGCCTGAGGAATTGGTTTGCTAATTGTGCTCTTGAACTGTTTGTGCACAGAGCTCGTCAAGCTTTGAACGGAATCATTGCTGAGCTTCCTTGGCTTGTGCTGACCTACGCGTCCCATTAGAATAGCCATTGAGGAGGTCGATTCCTGAGACAGCTGGTGCTGATGACCCCGAAGCTGCCTTTGTACTGGTGGAGGAAATGAGTTCTTCGCAAATGTGCTCTGTGCAAAAGCGGCGCTGCTCTTCTCATTAACAGGGGGGGTTTTAGGCTTCCCTGTTTCCGGATGAAGCTGCCGTCTTCTGCGGCAACGCAGAAGGAGAAGGATCAGGCCGAGTATGGCAAGAAAACCAGCGATGGAACCAAGAGTAATACCAAGAATCGCGTTGGAAGTAGGACCAGTGTCACTACTTCCGACACTACTGCCAGTTGGAATTGGGGGAACAGACAGATCGGTTGGGCTGAAGACGCCGGTCTGCGTCGCAGTAGCAGAAACCGAAGTTGACGTTGTGACAGAATGCGAAGCCGAGGTTGACGTTGTATGTGAAGTTGTATGCGAAGTTGACGTGTGCCGTGAGCTGGTAGTTGTCTTCGTACTGGTCGTCTTCGTAGTACTACTCGATGAAGGGAAGTCCTCGATTGATAACTTCTTTTCACCTAATAGCGCAGTAGCATTTACCCAGCTGTTCTTGTCGGCATTGAAAATAGCAATAGGCTCTTGGGCGTTGCCGCCAGTGAAAACTACGGTGCCGTCAGGTGCCTGAGCCATTGCAAAATGCTGTCGAGTGTCCGTGGGTGCCAAGGTTGAATTGTACTGCGGCCAGTCACTTAAAGTCAGGCCACGTTTCTCACTGCCAGGAATGACATGGTCATCAAGACTTCGTGCAGAGATGGGGGCTGAGTTGGCGAGAGGGTTACCAGCCGCATCTTGCACTATAGTACGGCTGACGGCGTTGGGTGACTTGGACAAATCAAAAGCATAAAGATTCTTGGATCCATCATCTCCAGAAATTAGTACCGCGTTCACCGAGCCCGAAACGCTACTAATCGGTTGTGATAAGCCTGCGCCAGAATATCTCCATCCAGCCGTAGGATTGAACCAGTAAATCTTGCCGTCCGCACCGTCGCCACTCATCATGGCGGCATCGGCGTCGGACCAGTTCATAACAAAGGGAGAAACCGCAGGTGCAATGCCAGAGCCAAACGAACGAGCACTATACGGTTCAGATGCCCCAATAGTAAATGTTTGTGTAGATGGACCTGTGCTGCCATCTTGGTTACCAGCATAAACCAAGATGACATTGTCAGCTTGGATATATGTGGTCCCATGCAGCAGTCGATTCTTCGTGACCGGATCCGAGGGGGTAATGGTGGTCCATTTGCCTGTTGAAAATGTGTACTTTTGGAGCCCGGTATAATCTGCTGAATCTGCCGTTCCTCCAACGATGAAAAGTGCGGCATTAGCAGCGTCATTAGGCGCTGTTTCAACACAAGTTGCTCCAGTTACCTTCACGCCCATCTCTAGCTTCGTCCATTGCGCGCTATCTTCCAGAGTCAGGGATAAGAAGCCTTGTGGTGAATAAGAATACAGAGTGTTATCATGAATGACAGAGCACGAGTTGTCCAAAGACGAAGGAGGTTTCGGCAACGACATGGCTAAGTTCTACCAAGCAAATTAAAAGAAAACCACGATGTGAAGTCAGGGACGATATCGGTGTTCGGTTTGTTGGTATAATTTTTTCCTATGATAGCATGGTTGTGACATGCGATCTCAGTCTAATGCCTCCCTGAAGTTGAGATAGGTGAGTTTAGTTTTGCTATGAGGGCACAGCTAAATTGTTGTAGTAGAGAGTGGTTTTGCTGAGTAGCTGGAGCCGTAATTTTAAACGAAGGTAAATCGGTGCGCGAATATCTAAAATGAATGGCTGTCGTTACAATAGTAGCGACAAAGGCGTATTATTATACGGCAAAATAATGAGTGTATCTAATGGACAAGTGTGTAGGCGAAGTTCTCGTGAACTTTTTTTTTTTTTTTTTTTTTTTTTTTTTTTTTTTTTTTTCTAAAAAAAGAGCGAATGGTGATAACGGTGACAGTCCCGTTCTTATTAGCCTGAGGCGCAAATCGTGGCAAAATCCTAAGTCTTTGAGAGTCGTCGAGGTAGATGTGCAAAAGGTCGTGTATCCGGTTTGACAGTCCGATTAATTAATAGCGAAAAAGCAACCAGCGTTTTCTCAACGCTCTCGTTCCAGACGTGTGAGGGCGAGAATTCCAGATTTGATGACAAAGAACGGTAAAGTAGCCAGGAGAGAGAGTGTGTGTGAGAGAGAGAGAGAGAGAGAGAAAGACTTCGTGAGAGGACTCGACTTTACAAACGCAATCAAGACGCAAACAAAGGGAGAAAAGGCAGTCAGCCAACAACAAGGGAATCGAGTTACCGATGGTGTTGCTGCTACGGCGTCTGCTGTGCTGGTCAAAGCGAAGACGACGCAAACACGAAAAGAAGGGGGAAAGAAAAAAAAAAGCCACCAAGCCACAGGTAGAGGGAAGACAGAGAGGCGAAAACGAGGAGGCGGAGGAGGAAGAAGAGTAGAGATTGGACGGTGCTGCAAAGATTCTCCTCACTGCAACACCACCCCGGTGGTACATGTACGAGTCCTCCGTACCTCAAAGGCGCATACGCACAGATAGTGCGAGGCGGGTATGGAGTACATGAACACCACACATACCGGTACAAAACACTCCGTACAGGTACAAGTACGGATGAACGAGTCCATCCCCCTGTTCATCCCTAAGCACTTTCCCTGCGTCCTACCATCCTGGGACCTACCCTTCTAGGCGGAACCCGCTTTGAGACACGAGGATGAGCAGGCGCTCTCTGTAGTACATGTACTTACAACCAGACAAGCACAGAGTACTTCGCACAAGTACTTTGTACGGGCTGCTGCGAACCAGGGGGGAAAAGCGTATCGCACCTGCGTCGTTGGTGTTTTGCGGTGCTTTGTGCTAGAGACCAAGGATCATCCCTCGCGTCACCCAATCAGCAGGAGTAGACGACGTTCCATTGGTGCAGCGCCGGGTAAGTTGCAGGTAGGCCCCAGGTTTCAGTGGACGTCACGATACCTAGAACGCAGTAAAGCGAGGCATTAACAACAAAGTATATTTCATGCATGAGGTACCTAAGAGAAACATGGCTTCCCCCCCCCAAGACGGATCCCCGCTGGCGCCAAGCACTCGTTCCTGAAGAGTGACACCTTTTTAGTGGAAAAAGGGGCAGCCCGCCCAGCCAAAGCCACTTTTTTTCTCTATGCTTGAGCTTGAATCGCCTCCAGCGCCTGCAAGAATTATGGCGTCTTTTCTATTAATGCCACTTGTACGGAGTACTGTACCATCTCACCCACTAGCAAGTGGGAATTATTCCCTGTATGGGTAGGCTGTCCGTTTGCACCCCCATGCAAAAGCCCGGAGCATTGAATTACAAGTACCAGGTAGTTAATGAAAAAAAAAAGCTTGTACCACGAAGTACGAAGTATACGTACGAGTACATAAGCCATCAGTGGATATACTACCTATATATAAGTGCTAGGTAAGTCAGGTACTTGTAGTAGCATTATTGCACCTTTTCTCGCATCAAATCATCATGAAGATAGAGAGGCTCGGCCAGTACAAAATTACGAAGCACAGATTTCAGTCAAACAACAATACAAAGGTAACGAAGAGAAAGAGCACAGACCTCTTCTATCTTGGCTATCATCTGGCCACTCTTGGACCAGATACTTGCCTATAATTTACTGCCTACCTAGTACCTGGTAAAACATTACCAGTAACGAAGTACTTTAATAAATTAAAAAAGTATTGCTCCATCCATATATTGTACTTCGTACTTCGAACTGCTTCGTATTACTACTGGTCTCTGCCCAGGGTGACAAAGTGAGGTAGTATTATTCCACCATCGCTGCGCGTCCGCCCGCCGAGACTTCGCGACGGCATATCCGCACTTTACCAGAGACACACATGCTTGCAATATATTGAGTATCCTCATACGAGTACGATATATTAGGGAGCAAGAGTCCTTGTCAGTGAGCGTCAATGCCAACAACAGAAAAAAATACTCACTGCCACAAACCACTCACTACTTTGAAACAATTCGTATCATGAGTCCAACGGCGACTGAGCATCACTATTTCCCTCTCCAAAGTCCCCAAAGCGCAACAGAAATTGCACTGCTGTTCTCCAGCGTCATCATACTGTACTCGTACTTCTCTACTTCGTATGGGGGTCACAGAGCATCGCTTCAGGATCATTCCTGTCGACAGTGCTGTGGACTTCCTACTACAAGTACAAGTATGAAGTACAAGTATGACATCGGTTCCTTATTAGCAAAGGGTCCATCTCATTTGACCCACGGTGATAACTTGCCTTTGGCTGCAGGTGCCTGATCTCCACTGGCTCAGTAGTTTTGAAACGCGCTACCAAGGATTCTCCCCTGTATATGCATTGTTCAAGCCCCCTAACCTTATGGACCCGAGCCATCTATGGCCATCACCCCACCTACAAGTTACCTATACTTGTACATTTACGGAGTATGTCGACCTCAGTCCTGGGTTCGCCTCCACCCAAAGCCAAAATGAGAGATGGACGGAACAAGCACTCTGTTCGCGTACTTTGTTCGACTGATCTATTCGTATTTCTATATTCTATTTCACAAGCTTTAGATACTTGTAAGCAGGCTACAAGTAAATCCCATTCTCAATAACTGGGCATCTACTCCGTACGAGTGCTTGTATTGACAGTATGCTCAGTTGGCTACACTCATGAAGATCCCGGACTAAAAGTTGCCAACGGCGTAGGTAATGAATAAACATAAGGTATCTACCTACCTATCTAGACGTACGGGATATATATACCGGGTCTTCAGATCCGAAACGTCGCTTACGGTGTTCAAGCGAGTTCAGTTGATTCCCTTTTTTTTTCCTTTTTGAAAACGTCAAGGCCACTCCTCGCATTAGTGCCTGCATCTCGAAACAACAATTATGCCATTTGTTTATCATGTTTCACCAACATACCCGGTACAGCTCTAGTACTATGCAGTTTCTCAATATTGAAACTTGGCGAATATGCACTCAACAATGACCTAACCTGATGTGTAGGGTAGGCAAAAGGTATCTCAGCATACTCATACTAGTGCCCTCTCTGTTATGTGTTATGTCTATGATACTAGACTTCTATATATTATATCATTCTACTCTCTGATCTTGGCATGTACAAGTAGGCTGTGCTCACCAAGGGTTCTGTCAAGTATATATTTCATCAATAACGCATGCTCCACAGTTTGCATTATAATAAAACTCGGCCTGTGCGGCTTTGTGTTCCATTACATGAAAAGGATCAAGCTTTGCAGACACAAACGTTCCACTGCCACCACCCATATAATCACATGGCTATTTGCATCTAAGCACCTCTACCATCACCTGCTTGCAAACAATTCTATAGCAAACTCTTCCACGTTTTTATACGCGGGAACTAATGCATTTCAGGTGTCGCAACAGCAGGCAAACCCCCTCCAAAAAAACACCCTTTGGCCCCTGCTGATGATCTTTTACTTGTGGCTCTTGGCATTGAGCTGCCGTATCCATCTACTTGCGTCACTCTTTCTTGGCTTCATCTAAAACCGCGAGGATAGGAGGTCTCGGTATCGGATATAGCTGTTTATTGGCTGGCCCGAGTACTCAACTTAGACCAACCTCAACGAGTTTTACATTCCAGAGCAGTATGTATACACTAGGTATATATAGTACAACGGCACAACTATTGTCATTGATGATAATAAAATCCTTTAATTTAATTTAAATTTAAACAATTTTTTTTGGGGGGTTTTCGTTCATTCTCAAAAGTCCATTACCATGCAAATTCTTCTTATTCTGCCAATTTATGGACGCTTAATTCATTCGCCAACCAACCCCCCCTTTCCACAGTATAGGTAATGTAATACATGAAACCCCATACAACTCTAACATCCTAAAACGCATGTCCCAATGCCCATCTCTATAAATAACCGATCCTATGCTATCGATGCGATCTCCATACAAGGAGAGACCCATTTCTCCTGTCAATCCATTCTATCTAATAGCCCAATATGGGGTTCACAGTGACAGCATTGTACGAAACAGCCCGTCTGCTAGGTGGCCGAAGCGAACGCTTCTGGTGGCAATTGCGACTATAATACGAATATGTGTGAGCCCATGGTTTCGAAAGCGGAATTCCATGATGTGTTTAAAACATACCTTTTTCTCGTTGAAGATGACCAAAGCCCTGCTAAAGTCCCACTCGACCTGTGAAAGACACATCTCCGAATACTGCGGCACCATGCCTGTTTGTTTTGATAGCTCAATAATCATTGCTTGATGCTGGTTTGTAGGGTTTATGGGAGCAGATGGTGGTGCCACGAATACATTCGGCAGAGGGCTGTATGCACGCAGAGACAACATGTCGCTGACAACTCTAATTTGAGAGTTTCCAGATAGGCCCGGCGCAAGTACAAAAGTGCGAGAGAAGCTGCGCTTGCCAGTTGTTCCTAATTTCGGATCGTATTCCTCAAATTCGCCATGAATAGCGAGAATCATGCCGTCTACTCCCATCTGACTTTGGCCTGTGGGATCCGCCAAGCCTGGCAGTGGGTGGCAATCCATAATGTATTTGCTGAGTTCGTCCTTCATATTGGGATGTTTAGTCATAGGGAGGTCCTTCCAGAGGTCGTATATGGCCTTTGCTCCTCTAAAGATTCGTTGTGATCTGGCATGTTGGTGGTTGATTTTCATTAGATTGCGAGAGGATTTGATGTAGGCAGACCAGGGTAATGGTGGGGGCGCATTTGCATCCCTGACGGAGATGGCATCAACAGCCAAAGAAAATTGACTGCCATCGTCGTAAAGCCTTGATGTAAGCCCCTCACGATTGGTGTCATAGGCCGCAAAAAACTCGAGCAAGAATTGCTCACCGATACCGTTGACGTCCCGGAAATCAGGTCCGCTCTGAGGGATTGGTTTGGGGCGGCGCGCGGCCTCTTGCTCGGCAATTTGCTCTGCAGTACGAAGCTCAACACCATTGATGTTCCGTAGCTTAGGAAACCATTCTAAGAGAGTTGCCTTATAGTTGGCATCTGTTCCCTCGATCGGGTTCTCAGTCATGAAAATGGTCTCCAGCTCCTTGAACTTTCCTTTCCATCGTTGAAGTCCCTCTATGTTACTAATTTGATTGCCACTCATGTCAAGATTCTTTAGCTGCGGGAACGATGATGCCACCGACTCCACCTGTATGACATCGTCAACACTGTTATTAGCGAGGCTAATGCTCTCAATAGCATCTCGCTTTTCCTGCGCCGTCTTGAAAAGGCCATCACAGATAGCCATGAGACCTTTGAAAGTCTTCAAGGCCCTTTCTCGGGTTTCAAACATGCCTAGGGTGACTAGTTCTGCATCAGACGCAAGAGCGTCGAGCTTCAGCAGTTTGTTGGCGCCAATGTAACGCTGACTGAGGATTGTCTGAAGTTTTGAGCGCAGCTCCGCAGTCTCTGGAGATTCTGTCGCCTTGTTTGGCGGCTCAAAATCCGCATTAGATTCTACTACCTCTAGCTGAGTACCAGCAAATGTAAAAGTGTTGACTTTGATGAGATCCTCCGCATCCTCCTTGCTGGCCCCAATGAAAACGTAATCCCCAGCTCTGTGCGACTATGGCCGGTTAGCAAATAAGAAACATAAATAAGTATTCAACCTTTGAGCGCTGGGGCGAAATGAATTTCGACGGGAAGAAATATCCCGGGAGATGCGTGTCTTCCAGTTACCATACGAGCAGCTGAGACGTCGACTGAATTTGGCACCCCTGCTTTCTCGTCAATGAAGAACTTACCTTTCTAATCATGATGTGTCGTCTACGTCCGGTTGCGAGAGAGGAGGCCTTCCTTTCCATGAAGTTCAGCAGATCAGAAAGACCTCCATCTGAATTGGACACGGCCTTGCTTTGCTTGAGACCACGGATTCGCAGCCAAGTCAGCCCTTCCATATGAGACCCCCGTGATCTGGTTGATTTTAGAATTCGAGACGCCAGATCAGAGGTTTTGCCGTTATTCAATTGTTTTAACACCATTTGAGCAACTTTTGCGGCCCCTCTCGATGGCTGTGCACCTCCCCTCCCCAGGGTTCGACTTCTGCCGCCATTTGTTTCGGTCGCAACACCCCTATTTAGCCGTTTGGCTGGCGTATCCATATCGAGATCTCCATCGTTATCAACTCTTGTCGGACCTCTTCTCTTTTGGATACCGGCCCTAGAGGTTGATCTTGCGCTAAGAGCGTTTCTAGCATCTCGACTTGACTGAGTTTTTCCATGTGGAGCCATACTCGCAGGCGGACCACAAAATTTATTTGATATGTGAGGGTGTGGTTTGGGAGTCGATGGCGAGAGAGGAGTGCTGAGCCCGTGTGGCACTGTTATGGTCCGTTACCGAGCCGGCTTGAGAGGCTTAAGCAGTTATCTTGCTTGCTTGAGGCTGCTGAGACTTTGTGCACAATAAAGGCGCTGAAAATCGCTGGATGTTTCCGTCGTTTGGAATCAGAAAAAGCAGTTTGGCGATTCACCGTTAAGAGGTTTAGGAAGGTTGGTCGAGGCTGCGTCGGGCCTTTTAAAACTTTGCCGCGGTGACAGCTGACTCTGGTAGAAAGGGTTGAATTTTGTTGAGATCGAGAGGTGAAGTCTGGTCGTCAATACAGAGAGCGAATTTTGTACCCTTTTTAAAAAAGGAGAAAAAAAAAAGGAAAAAAGAGAAGACGTAAAAAGACAAGTTTTAAGGTGTTCAAGAAGCTTTGCGGCGCAGTTCGGCCTTGAAGAATGGTTGTGAAAAGAAACAAGGCGTGGACTCATGCGGATTTGATGTTTGTTTCTGGCTCCACCCTCTGAGAAAGTTAGTCAAGCTGCTAAGCCTATTAAGCCTAGGCCCAAGGCTGCCTGCGGAATTTACTACTACTGCCTAGTGCGGATTAGTGGTTGCCTCATTTTCCTGCCTTGGATTCTACTGATTGCCTGAGCGACCTTGGAAACTCTTTGCCATTTGCGAAAGAAAGACAAAGTATAAAATGCTGCCGTAATGTAAATAGGAAGGCGTTCAAAAATAGGGTAGTCTATGACCGAAGCTGTGCTGTTATCGTTAAAAATGGGTTTGCTTTGTTTTTATACTAAGTGCATTCAAACACTTAAATAGATATAGCGCTCAAACAAAGCACTTCAAAGTCCATTAAATCACGTGATGTGGTACCTTTTTCGCGTCTTGGTTTCTCCTTTGGCGCGTTATATCATCGACATTAACTATAACGAAGTACAAATTACTGAACGAATATCTAATTTATGCGGCAAAGGTCGCCATTGCCAGAGAGCGGAGAAAAAGGTCAAAAGCATTTTTTGAGCTCTAGAATTCTTTCCAAGACATGCGACTAGGGGTATTTTGAAATTTTGGAGATCATATTACATGGTCTCTAGCTGCCATGGATTCAGACGAGTTTGATGACGATATTGCTGATGAGGATATTCTCACTGCTTTTGATCAAGTATCTTCATTTAATGGAGCCAAATTAGCGTCTGCGTCTTCTTCAAAAGGGGCCAATAATAGTGCTCATGGCTTGAAATTGCAACATTGGGCGGCCCAGGAGCTCGATGATATTCCTTCAGATGCGTTTTCCTCACCCGAGCTTGCGAAAGGAAATGCGCGGAGTCCAACGAAGCCTGTAGTGGCCGCAGGTTTCAGTCGTACAAACTCTGGGAATTTCCGTCAAACTACCTTATGGGGTGGCCAAGTAGCGACTGATGCTCCCCGTCCATCTCAACCGACGACTGCTAGGGTCTTTCGCGCCGATTTGCCTCCTGAACAGCCTAGTCAGCATCATATTGACAGAGAGGCGATGAAGACTTGGGTATATCCAACCAATCTGGGGCCAACTCGAGACTATCAGTTTAGTATCGTTAAGAATAGCCTGTTCAACAACACGCTGGTAGCCTTGCCGACAGGTCTAGGAAAAACGTTTATTGCTGCTACAGTGATGCTGAACTTTTACCGCTGGACAAAATCGGCCAAAATCATCTTTGTGGCACCGACAAAGCCACTCGTAACCCAACAAATTGATGCTTGCTACAACATTGCGGGAATACCTCGATCAGAGACGACTCTCCTTACGGGCGATATTCCTCCGGTACTGCGGAGTGAGGAGTGGGTCAAGAGGCGGGTTTTCTTCATGACACCGCAAACGCTTCTTAATGACCTTTCACATGGATATGCAGATCCAAAGCAGATTGCCCTCATGGTTATTGACGAAGCACATCGTGCAGTGGGTGAATATGCGTATGCCAAAGCTAGCAAACTTATTCGTCGATTTTCCAACAGCTTTCGAGTGCTGGCTTTGACGGCCACTCCCGGCTCCAAAGTTGAGACAGTACAAGAAGTCATTGACAACCTGGGAATCTCGCATTGTGAAATTCGGACGGAAGAATCTCTCGACATCAGGCAGTATGTCCACCAGAGAAATATAGACCAGATAGTTCTCGATCCCTCGGATGAGATCAATCTGATTGGCGAACTTTTCACCGAAGCCCTGAAGCCATTGACGGAGAAGCTTAGCTCTCAAAATATATGGTATGGACGGAACCCGATGGCTCTCACAACGTACGGCTTAATACAGGCACAGAAGGAGTGGTTCGCTACACGAGGGCGTCATGCAAACCCAGGCGTTCAGTTCATGATGCGATCAGTATTCAGTGTGCTGACTAGTCTTGCCCATACGATCAAACTATTGCAGTTTCATGGCATCAAACCCTTCTACGATAACATGGTCGACTTTCGTAATGAAGAAGAAGGGAAGGGCGAGAAAGGATCAAAATACAAACGTCAAATCATCGAAAACCCTAGTTTTCAAGAGATGATGGATAAAATTGCTGGCTGGCTCAAGACCGATGGTTTTGTGGGCCATCCAAAACTGACAGCCCTGGCCGATTGCGTGTTGAACCATTTCATGGACAACGGGGAGGGAACACGAGTGATTGTGTTCAGTGAGTATCGTGATTCCGCCGAGGACATTGTGCGCATGTTCAATGCTCATAGACCGCTCATCAAAGCAACAGTCTTTGTTGGACAGGCAGACGGCAAGCGAGGCGAAGGCATGAAACAAAAACAGCAAATAGAAGCTATTGAAAAATTTAAGAAGGGTATTTATAACGTCCTTGTTGCCACATCGATTGGAGAAGAAGGTTTGGACATTGGTCAAGTAGATCTTATTGTATGTTATGACTCCTCGGCATCGCCTATCCGAATGCTGCAGCGGATGGGCAGGACGGGGCGAAAGCGAGCAGGCAACATCGTGTTGCTCTTGATGAGGGGCAAAGAGGAAGATCAATTTGCCAAGTCGAAGGATAACTATGAAAAGATGCAAAAGCTCATTTGCGAAGGAAGCCGGTTCAACTTTCGATTTGATCTCTCTACCCGGATTGTGCCCCGAGAGATACGCCCAGAGGTAGACCTACGACATGTTGACATTCCAATTGAGAATACACAGAACACATCGCTACCCGAACCAAAGAAGCGACAAGTTCCGCGGGGCAAAAAGAAACCACCGAAGAAATTCCACATGCCGGATGGCGTGGATATTGGCTTTCAGAAAGTGTCTGATTTTATGAAACCCTCGTCAAAAATAAACCGGTCAGAGCCAGAACCAAAACCAAAACCAGAGTCAAAGCCGAAAAGAAACCCTGAGCTGGATGATGTTACAGCAATCCCTGATCTGGAGCGCGTTGTGCTGGGCCCAGATGATCTTTATCAACTCAATCGAGTATATCGGGATCTGCCATTCAACCAGAATGCGATTGAGGTAACCGGGATGCCGAGCATGAGTGCTCATCCGATGCTACAGCGACAATTGCGACCAACTGTCCAGATTGCGCATGGAATACGCACCAAACGTTGCGTAGAGACGCTGCGAAGTATAGGAACGGATTCTGACGGTCTTGTGAGACCCTGTCGAGACGTAGACACGAGTGGCTATCTCGAGATCCCGGTAAAGGCTTTTGTTTACTCCGATGGCGAGACAGATGCAAGTGATGGTCCGACTGTAACAGTTGCAAGAAAACGGTCGATTGGTAAAGCCGAATCGGGTGGCAGTGTCTCAGAGAAAGAGGTTCATCAGCAGAAGAGAAGAAAGGTCTCAGCCAAAAAGGCCGTCCGGCCTGCCCCTCGGCGTGTATTAGACGTGGAAGACGAATACTTGGTTGACTCTGATCTTGACATGGATATTCAAGAGGAAGAACCTGGACTTCCGCCTCGACTTAGTGAGGCAAAAAGACAGAAAAGACTAAAAGCCAAGTCAAAAGGCAAATATGCACGAGGAGGTTGTGTCGGCAGTGATGAGCTAGGGGATGACTGCGAAAGAGACAGCGATCTGCTTGACGAGAGCGACTCGGACGACGGAGCTGACTTGTTAGATTTTGTTGTGGCAGATGAACAAGCTACTTCGAGCATGCGAGACTCTCAAGCAACGTCTCCTATAGCGGCGGCAAGCAAGCCTTATTTCGTTCCAACTCAATTTACAACAACGCAAGAAAGTGAGGGCGTCCCTGATTTGGACTTGCTTGTCGGCTCTTCCAAAGGACGTGAGGACACTGTTGTACCAGCTAAGAGGAGGCGACGTGGAAGACTTGCGTTCCCGGATAGTGATGATAGTGATGTTTGAAGCAGGCAATGAAAAAGCAAACGGCGTTAAAGAAAGGCACGCAATGAATGGGGAACAAACGTTTTTCAAAGAACGAGGCATAATATTGTACAGTATATGGTATTTCTTATTGAGCTATTTGCAATGAGCTATCTGCATGAGAGGGACTACAAGATACGAATTAATGACTATATAAACTGATTGGAGCACAACTCCTCCCTCGAAGCCGTCTTGTCGTCGTCGATTATAAATATTAAAAACTATTAATAGCTAGTTAGCACTCAGTTAAGCCAACATAGCTGGGCTGAACTCCAGTCCCTAAAATGTTGGGAGCAATAAATCACAACATCTCTCCAACTCTTTTTCAGAAACCCAGGTATAAGCATTACGGCCCACATCGCCCGCCAGCAAGACCGTTTCGCAGAACATCCAACTGCGCATATGACGATGCAGATCAGGAGTCTGTTTCCACGACTGTCCTGCTGGTAGCGACCAAGGAGGAACAGACACAAGATCCCCAGGAGGGTCACTCGCGCCGTTGATCGAAGGCAGTCTCAGACGGCTCTTCCTATTATGAATCGGGTTCGAGGTTTGTTCATCATGTGAGGAGGAAAGATGGTGATATGTTTGCGTAGTATAGAGAACAGCGGAAAGGAGGAGGGAGACAAACATACATTTTACAGTTATGAAATTGGCTATTGCTTAGCAAAAAAAAATATTAAAAAAAGAATTACACCATATGTGTAAGGATGGTTGTAGTAGACATGGCGTGGCGTGATTTTATTATTTGGTGAGAAGAAAGATCTTGAGGAGAAGAGAAAAATTGAAAATCGCAGACTCCGTTAGATGGAGCTCTTGGCCTTGGCAAAAGCTGTATGGACAGCACGTGAATCAACCCGCAATAAGTGGATACCTCAAAGACCCGCTAAAAAGGGGTCTCCATTCTTTTAATAGATTGGGTTAGTCTAGATTTAGGAAGCAATACTTAGTGCTCCTGTAGCTCTGAGTAGCAAATGCCTAACTAACTGACTGTGAACCAAAAGTTTGCTTTGCTTCAAGTTCAAGGCAATGACGTGACGCTGAAACCAATGCCAATGCAACTATCTCTGTTATCCATCAAGCCGAGGTTTTAAGGCAGGCCACGGCTTTCCTTTATTTCTTTCTTTCCCTTTTGCGCCACTCGAACTCTTTCTTATCTCTTATCACTATTTTCTCTTATCATCCCCTCTTTACAATTGAGACAAGGGCAAATTCGGGGTTTACTTTGTCTTCCTATTTCTTTACAACCTCTACTAAGGAAAAAAAGACATCATCATGGCAAAGAGGCTTTCGGTCCTCAAATTTGTGGGCACAGTATCCCTCGGCCTGCTGACGGTGAGATCCTCAATTTTTTTATTTCCAAAGATCAATTATTTGCTTTTATTTTCTTTGGCTTCGTTGTTCTTGTTTAAGAAGAGGTTGATACGATGAGCATGGAGATGTCGTTTTTGCCCCTCCCCCTCTTGAGTGTCGTATGTTCGGTTATTACATACACCCTCATGGCAATTCTGGCCCGCGGGTTCAACAGCCTTTTTACTCTATGGAACGGTTCAGTAGTGACAAACAATTGCAATCAATTTGCAATGATTAACTTCAAGCGAATTGAAAAAAAAAAATCAAAAAAAAAATCTAAAAATCTATTACTGACTTTTCCGGCATCATAGGGCGTCTCGTATACTGTCTCGACCCTCACTCTCCCAACTCTCCTCAACCTCCCCTCTTCGTCTTCCGCCGCTCACGCCTTGACCTCTCTTCAATCCGCTCTGCGTCTTCCTGTCCGTACTCTGTCGTCCCTCGCTGCCGCCTCGCTCTTCCTGTCTTTTGTCTTTTCCCCACGCTACACTCGCCATCCGTATCTCTTCTACACCTCTTTGCTTGCCGTGCTGTCCGCCGTAGCGCCCGACTACCTTCCTCAGCCGGCCAGCCCAACTTGGAAGCCCACCAGCGCGCGTAAGGCTACTTCGTCTAGAGCCAGGATGGAAGCGAGCTATGAGGTTTTGGGCGATTCGCACAGTGAGGGGGACTTGCCCAGCGAGTCAGAACTTGAAGACGCCAACGGCGAGGAGGTTAGAGCCAATGTTGAGAGTGTTACAAGGGCATATCTAGTTAGGACCGGCTTTGCGGCCACTGCGTTTGTTTTGTCTGTGGTTGGGCTCTGGGGTGATGGTGCCCCAAGGACTGTTCGTTATTATTAGGACATGAGCTGGCTCGTGTAAGTTTGTAAGATGCTTTGCTGCGGATCTATTTGGTCAATTGACCTCGCTTATGGCTGAGTTGGACATACGTAACATGTTGGAATACATAGTCCTTGCAAAGGGGAACAGGGCATTTTCACCATTCTCCCGTCGTCCCCCCCCCCCCCCCTTCTTACTCAAATAGTACAGCATGGACAAATAATTTTTGATGATAAAATTTTGATAGCAAAGTGCGTAAAATCGCATACTTCGATATTCATATTTGCTAAAACATCTTTTTCAATCTATCAAGATATATAATAAATACCTAACTCAACTCGTAATCTAGTTTGGAGAGTACTTTGGATTTGCAATATCAATCGTGATATTGATCGCACCCTTCGCATTTTGTGATGCCAAACTCCTGAGCACTATATTTGGTAATTTTCCAAGCGCTGCTCACCCTCCTTGATAGCTCCTGAGCCGCAAAATCTCTTGTATCCTTCTCCTCAGCCTTGGCAGCATCTCCTTCGTCGTCATCATCATCGTCGTCTTCGGCGCGCGCCTGAGTGGAATAGTAGCGTGACGCGGTGTGCTTGTCACCAAGTCTCTTGGCGACATCATTGGCCTCGTTGAGGCTGACAAGGCGACGTTTAGCGGGATTCTTGCCCATTGCGGTCTTGCAGAGGTCCCAGATGACTCGGTTGCGAACGGGGTCGGTAAGGGTCTCTTCGCTTTGGGCGAGGCCGGCTACGCCAATGATACCAGCTACTTCGGCAGGTAGGTACTGGCCGGTGAGGCCGAGCTCGACGACTTTCTGCTGGAGCTGTTCTGGGCTCAGACCCTCGATGGTAGAGCAGGGGATGAAGTTGTGGACGGCCTTGGTAGGGAAAGAGTCTAATTTATCGACTCGCTCACACTCAAGCTTGCTTGGCCGAGCAAAACTATCGGCCGTGTTGATATCTTGTGCCACCTCGGCTGGTGTGCGTCCAACAGCGTTCTCTCTGTAGAGGATTTCGGGCTTGAAGTCAATGAGCACCTTGACAATGGAAACAACCTTCTTCATGATAGCAGTATGAAGGCAGGTGTCACCGGCTCCGTTGAGCATGTTCAGCTCCTCGCCCTTGGAATACTCCAGCATCAGCTTCAACATGTCTACTATATCCTTTGTTTTATTATAGGGAGGTTTCGTATGGCGGTAATTGTAATGTCTGCGCCTCCGAGTCCTGGGTATTTCTTCGTCAGTCACACCACAGACTTGAGAGATCCAAGCGTGTAGCGGTGTGAGGCCATTCGCCTCTAGATTTTTGCGCTCTTGAAACAGATGACTCTGAAGACCGGGGTCAAGAATGTCAAGGAGGCGGCGGAGGCTACTAGCCTTCGGATTGCCGGCCACGGCTGCATGCAGGATGTTCTCGCCCTGGTGGTTACGGGTAGATTGATTCGCATTTGCGTCGACTAGTAGCTTGACAAACTGGACGCGGCCAAGACGGCAGGCCATCATCAAAGGTGTATCACCATCAGATGTTTTCCTTTCTAGTGAATCGGGGCAAGTTTCGACCAAGTACTTGACTAACTGGACCGAACGCTCAAATGGGAATGCCAAGACAGCAGTATGCAGCACGAACTCGTCTATTGATTCTCTTGGTTAATATGCATATTTTTTTGGGGGGGTTTTCAATTTACTAAAGAAAACTTACTGTCTGCTCCAAGCCATTTAGATATAGCGCGGTCAAAGCCTCCTGGACTGTCGGTCAAATGCTTGAGCCTAGGATCTTCAGAAGCAGTCTTGGATTTGGCGAAATCGCTATATAGACGATGAGGCTTGTCACTCAGGAAGAATTCGACTGCTTCAATTCGGCCACCAAGCGCAGCATGGAGAAGAGGTGGCGTCTGAACTCCGGTAGTTCTGGTAACCATATTTCGGCCAGCCGTCGCCCAATCCTTCCTGTAACAAAAGTCAGCCACAAAATACCTATCAGTTTGATTAATTAATTAGGATTTTCCTACCTCTTCTTTCCATAAACAGTCAAACCTTGGTAGTAACGGGGCTTCTGCTTCAGCTCAACTCCGCTCTTCTTGACCAGATGGTCTAGGGGGATTCCTGCACCGGTTATTTTGATGAGAAGACTAAGCGCCTCCGTTTGCCCATTTTTCACTGCCTCAAGGAAGTCATTTGAATCCAGACTGAATTTCTTGCCAGACTCGTCTTCATCGCCTGTCAATTCTGAGCCTTCATACTGCTTAGCCATCCCTAAGAGGACTTTGAGGCTGGTTGTGTCATCCTCATCTATGGCTTGTCTGATAAGGCTCGTGTTGGCTCCCATCTCGACCGCTATATCATCCTTGGTGATGATGCGAGGTGCCAGAGAGCAAATCGCTTCGATGGGTCTTGTGTGAGACTTGACCTGCATGGAAATTTGGCCGATATCATCAATGGTGAAGGTTTTGTCGATTATCTCTGAGACAATTTTGAGCTCACTATCTGACTCCTCTCCGTCGTCTTCTTCTCCGTCGTCTTCAACCTCCTCATCATTGTCGTGAGACTGCATCTTATACCGAACCTGATCCTTTTCAGGCGGGGACCACTGAGCCTTGATAATCTCCAGGATTACCTTGGCTGCATTATAGTGGCCACGGAGGAAAGCGACCGCAAACGGCGAGGTAAACCTCGCGTCCAGGATAGCCATTTTAAGTGGCGCTTGATCCTCGTTTGGACCCCAAGTTCGAAGTGTCAGCGATTTTATCGTGTCGATATCCCCTGACCAAGCTGCTTGCATCCTATAACTCAAAGTTAGTTTGCAATAAGCCTTAGAAGAGAGGAATGTGTGGAGAAACAAAGTAAGGTATATATATCCTAGACTTACAGTTGCATATATCCGTCTTTCCTCACCTCGCTTACGTCGCTGTCCCCCCTGAATATGCTTTTATATTCAAAAGGTTCTACTGGCTTCGACGGCTCAGGTTTATCGTCGTTGTCGTAGCGATTTTTCATCTTGATGTCTGGATGGAGTTCTGTGAATATTAAACCACCTTTGGCTATAAGGATACGCTCAAGCTCAACTAAGTCTGAAATGGCTTCCTCAATAGCTTTTGCTTTTTCCTTGGTTCCTCTGCGATTGGCAACATTTTCTAGCTCTTTTTTGTATTCATGTTTTTCAGATTTATATCTTTGTCGACAATCCTTCACCTCGTGAGAAACCACCCAGTAGTGGTAGCTACCAGGCTCGAAATTTTCCAAATAAGTATCGATACCCGGCTGTTTGGTAGGCTCTTTGAGCTTCGGCTTCTCTCCGCTGTATTCGCGCAGTTTCTTGATGAGGCGTTGAACCATATCCAATGCCGTAGTTCCGTTATTCCAAGTGCGCCGGTATTCATGCACCATTGCCTGCTCAGTCTCGTGAGTGAGCGCATTGGGATTTGCGCCATGATCCAGGAGGTGGATCACTGACTTGATGTCGCCTGAACGAATCGCAGCAATTAGAGGCTGCTCAACCGATTCCTTATACCTCTGGTTTGACTGCTCTGGGCTAACGAGGAAACGGGGCTGTGAGGGCGCCACTTTGGCTGCTTTCAGCCAGGTGTCGAAGTCGATATCGGTAAGTGCCCCAGCATTCAGTATCTTGAGGACGAGAATAGGATCGCCCTTTTCCAAAGCAGAATGAAGTGGTGAGATTATTACGGGGCTCCAACTGTAGCCCGAGAAGAACAAATGGTTGATGGAGGATTGGATACCTCTAGCGTCGTTTTCCAGGAGTGTGTCAACCAAGTCAACATTACCGTTGGCAACATAACGATGAAAGACGGTGCATCCATTGGAGTCGGCCTGAGAACTTGTAGCGCCCAGTTTGAGAAGCAATAGCGCCATGGATTTTGCCTTTTCTATTGGCAGCGATAATGCGAGCGTCATTGTTAGAATCGCCGCATTATCCGGTTCGATATCATTGTTATTCAGGAACTTGACAGGAAGAATTGAATCCGCGCCATACTATGTAAAATCAATATAAGTTGAACATAAAATCTCATAATTGACCCGAGGGTCGAAGTGATAAGGATGAAAGCACGGAACTTACATCGCAAAGAGCTTTTACAGCATCTTCATGTCCCCCTACAATGGCAAGATGGAGAGGAGAGCATGGTATATCCCACGCAAGCACGTCGATATGATAGAAGTCTGGTCCATCTTCTGATCCATCGAGCGCTACGTCATTCTCGGCGCCCTCTCTCTCCTTGTCCACCTTAACAAAGGAGCCAGTGACAATGGAATGTGCATCTACCTCTGTTTCTGCATCATCCACGAGCTCAGCGTCTTCATCTTCATCATCTTCATTTTCTTCATCTTCTTCATCTTCGGCTTCCTCAGATTCAGGTTCTTTAGCAGCTTGGCGTCGCTTGTCCTTTCTATCCTCTTCAGCTTCTTCATTCTCGGCGCTCTTGTCCATAAGAATTTTGATAATTTCAGCATGGCCTCTTGCGGCAGCGAGATGAAGTGCCATTTTGCCATCCGCCAAACGAGCGGTCAGGCGAGCGCCACGATCAACGAGAGAACGGACAACCTCTGGAGTGGAAACCATGGCAGCAAAGTGAAGCGGCGCTCGTCCGGTATAATCTCGCTGATTGGGATCTGCGTCTTCCTGGGAGAGCCAATTCCGGACATCATCAACATCATTTTCAGCAATTGATTGAAACAATCTAGCAGTATTGCCGATATAGGCCATATCGGTCCAGTCCTGCTCCGTCAACGGATTGAATGATCCAATCTGTTGCCTGCCAGGATCATCAATAAGAAACGAAACCTTACCAGAGATATAAATCTCTGCCTCTTTCTCAGCAACCTCGATTTCTTCCGGAGTCACTGGCTTGGGGCAGCTACCACAGCAATCTTCGATAACATCCTCAACCCTGCCAAAGAATGCTGGGTGGCGATGTAGATACACTTCACGTTCCTTTGGCTGATTCCATTCGGCATTGAGAAGTAGATCCCGGGTGTAGCATAGTTTTTCAATGCGTTTCGCGTTGAACTTTTCGCCATATGGAACTGTAAAGGTGTGATAGTTACTAATATCTTCCTCTGATAGCCAATCGGCAACTTCATCTTCGTGGAAAGACTTGATATTTCCCTGGAGACTGAAATGGTTGCGTTGCAGCGTTGGCCTGCCACGTTCTTGACGTCTCTTGTTTAAGTATGCCTCACGAGCATGCGTGGTTGGAAGTCGTTCTAAGACGAGCAGACGGGCTAGTCCCAGCGTCCGTTGGAAACTTCTCTCAAATATAGTCGGGTCAACACGTGATCGATTAAGCTCAGGCCAATAGACTTCAAAATTTCGATGAGAATACTTTGACAGACGGTTTTCATAAGAGGGGCTGCGTCTGGTAAGGTCAATCTGATTGATCTGCGTCATAAAACTGCCGAGAGCTCTAGGGGTCACGTATACTTGCTTGCCGTCGTAAGCGGCTCCGGCAGCATCGATGTCAAATCCGGTCAAAATTTCACTGACTGATTTATAGACACGAAGAACAACCTGAAAACAACGAGTTGAATAAGTATTTCGAGTTAATCAGGGTGTAAAAGGGAATTTGTCATTACCTGTACATGCCGAACTGGATATTGGCTGGCAATGGTGATGGCATATTTAGTACGAACAACAGTAACTTCGCTCAAGATGGAATCCCGGATGGCCTGCTCGATCTGCTTAATTTTTTCAACGGCCTCTTCATGAGTGAGGCCATACAGGAAAAGATCGACGTCGGACGCAGGGCAAAACTTTTCGTGATAATACTCACGGAGCTTTCGCTTGGATTTGTTGAACTCATCAGGGACGGGCAGCAAAGTGTTGACGACGGAGGAGCCAGCTGCCACAACGTTGTTCCAGTCAAGTTCAGCGAGAGAGGATTCTGAAAAAATGCCAAAGTTCTTTTGGAACTCGGCCAGATTTGCGACAGTTGCTGCTGATCCATGTGGGCGACGCTTATTCTCCGGTAAGGCCATGATGTACCTGGATTTCTCCTCTTCAGATTCAGTTGCCAGGTCCCGAGCACGAACAGTGATGTGCTTCGTAACGTCAGTGAAAAGGGGAGCCACGTTGATGTGAGGATCTTGCAGAATGGGATTTTGCCGGTCTTGGGCAAACACAGAGCGCAATTGAGCTTCATATTTGCGGTACGGCTCCAGGATTTCGACCATGGGCTTGGTTGGATGCTGAGCAATGTAATTGACTAGCTCCTCATGGGCTGCGGGCAGCTTGGGGAGATCTGCGAGAGCCATTCTTGCTAATGAGTTTGATTCAATCTCAATTGAAGGAGGCTTGGCAGAATAAGACGAGGAAAGAAGGCTCGCACAGCGAGGCAATTGATCGTGACTATGATGATAAAGGGCAGATGACAGAAGACAAGAACAAAAAGGTTAGATCACCACGATGAATTGGGGCGAATTGGGAGAACAAGATGATCTGCTTTTGAATTGATCTATGGATATGAAGGGGAACAGGAGGATGCTTTTATACATTTTTGAGCGAAATGAGACGCTTAAATACTATATGCCATTGTCATGCTGCCTTTTGTTTGGCTCCTTGGCCTGCAGCTAGTGTTTTCCTCCACTGACTATTCTCATAGCAATCGCATCTCGAATGGCGGGGTAACAGGAGTTCCCAACAAGTTTGAAGCTCAACGCGGAAACGCGCCTGTCCAGGGTGTGTGCTGCCTAGATGAACCAGGATGATGCCTCGCGAAAACCCGTGACTGACATCTAACTGGAGAGAAGAATGAGGGTTGATCCACGAGGAGGAGTCACTGGTGCCTGTTGGAGTTTTGATAGAATCTCAATTGAGAGGGCAGCCCCACTGTGGCAGCCTACAACCTAGCTTTAGGGGAGAATTCGCAGTTTCGACCTTTAGTAAGGGTACCTAAGATGCTAAGGTAATATGAGCGACTTATACTTCTATTGTTATTCATTGTTTCTATTTTTACTCCCATCAAAGATCTCTTGCAGGAAGTTTATTTTTATTCACTCTCATATAATTCACTCTCATATGCTTTATTAAATGATTATCTACCTGTATATGCTTCGCTACTTTATGTTATTGGATGCTATGAAAAATGCTCGCTGCTCGCTGCCATATGTTGTATCCTGAACGTCAACTAAAATGCACCCTTTTTTGCCCCCAATCAGTGAACCATAAAACCAAAACGCCCTGCCAAAAAACATATGCTGAACATCTCCTCTTAGACTATAGATGAATTCAACTTTTTCTTTTCAGCACCTGAAAAGATGTATAACAAACTGGCAAGCAACTTGCCCCCTCCAGAAACTGCAAGGGCAGTCGCTGATCCGGCAGTTCGATAGATAAGGGCACCAATCAAACCTCCCGTAACAAGTGCTATGAGGAACGAGACACGCCTCGTCCGGGGCCGGTTGTGTACAACAAGGAGCTTTCGATCAATCATCAAGTCCACCCAGGCTGCAGTCGCCATCGCAGTGCTGATTTCGGTTGCAGCTAGGCTTCGAGACTGCACCACTTGGCTACCAGCGGCGAACGCCAGCAAGCCCACGACTACAATAGCTGTTGGGCCATGTTCGCGAACTCCATATCGATATTGAACCGCGGTAGCGCCAAAGACGAGAAATGTCTGAACCAAATTACATAGAATAAGCCACCATCGCTTGCGAGGCCCAACGACATGGCTTAGTTGACCAGTTAACCATCCAGAAAACAGGAAGGCTCCTAGCCCCATGCCGATGTTGGAGGTGTAGAACATGTCGCCGTTCAATTTTGGTATAACTAGTGCTAGGCATAGGAAGACGGTGTTGCCTGTTTGATTCGAAGCAAAACAATGATAGTCCGGAAAAGTCGTTGCGTCTTGGATTATATTCATTTTAGCCATTGGTCACTGAGATGCCACGCCGAAAAGGGGGCCAGGGCCAGCTCACCTTGGATACCTGTGCAAACCGTTATCAACAAGAGCTGCAATTCAACAAATAGTGATGTGCGAACGTCTTGTGTAAAGTGATCGAAAACATCACGACTAATGTTGGAGATCTCGCTCGATTGTTGAGTCTCTCGTCTGACACAAATAGACCCTTCTTGACCACTAGTATCTTGGTCGGTGGCGACTTTCTTCTCTGTGTTAGGCATTGAGCCTGTCATGGTCGATGTGATTTTTCACTAGGTAAGGTATTATTTATGGAATAAGATCAATAACAGATTAGGGCATATAATTTGAAAGGTAAAGAAACACTAATGGCCAAAATTTGCAATTAGCTGGGAACAGGGAAATCGTCTTGATTTAATACATGAGTTGGAACCGACATCCGTCGTAAGGACGGTGTAAAAATGGATGACCGCGGCCCCACGCCGAAGCCAGGATTTATGGCCAACTGTTTTAAGGGGATGGCCAGTAGTGGACTCTTCCGGTCAGCTATTACGAGAAGAAGGAGCATAACGACATTGCTGCTTTTAAAGTTTGAAGCCGCCTATCAGCTCAGATAGTGTCTTAATAACATATCCATGTCGAGGAATGACTGTCTTGGCGCGTAAGAAACTGCTCATGAATCGAGACGTAAGACTGTCCGATCCATGCCTCCGCCGAGACTCCGCGTCATAGGTCGTAGATTGCAATCTTGGGCCATACCGGCTCAAAGAAAAGAGACAAGAGAAATTTTTTTCCCACTATCTCTTTCACTACTTTCATTACCATAAGAAATTAGTATGCCTAATAAAGCTTCTTTGCGCAAATATGATATTCATTCGCTGTTGCCCTTCTTGTTTCTCGCTCAACACTTGTAACTCTGGCGGTCAGCTTCCAAATCGTACAAATTGGTTATCTCCTCGTCTCACCGACCATAGATGATGTCTCTTGGGTAATAATTACGTTTTTCCCCCCCCTGCGACGGTCGACAAAAATAATCCTGGGTCTAAAGCGGCGTGGCAGCCAAAGCGGTTTCCTTCAGCCAATAACTTAAGAGTAGTCCTCCGCATCCGGAGTGGGTCCCGGCCGGCTGCCGGCTGGGCCAGCCGTGCAGGCCGGAAGGAGATCTGAAAGACGTCCCACCGATGCCGCCGACAGCCGCTTTTGATGTCCTGTTTAAGAAATATCTGCCTCTATTAAAGGATGCAATACGTTAAAAAAAAAGAGTTATGATACAAAGAGACGGGTATCATTTCATGCATAAACGGAAATTGGGTAGCTCGGGGAATATTGATCTTGATCAATTAGCTTTGGATGTAACCGACAGATGTATTTCTCGAGCATCAGATTGTGATCAAGGATGACATGACCTAAAACTATCTGTGAGAGTAACCTATTTGTTATTGATACTGTATTATTACATCTAGCCATAGGCATATGGCTGAGAAGATAGTAATGGATATGAGTAAGCATGCTAAATTTCAACCCTTTAATATCTTCGATTGCAAGCTCTTGATAGTGCATGAACTGTGCGTGCTAGGCGCTATTACAAAAACGATACATCTCGGTACAGATGAAAGAAAGTAAAGTACAGAGAAGAGAGCACATACACGCCGTACCTGTATCCTCCGGCGGCTACCTCATGACGCAGACCAACGTCTGATTATACTAATTAGCCAATCTTCAGAGCTACCCTCTAAACTACCTACATAGGCAACATGGCAAGGCTACTGATTTATTCATTTACTAACACTCATGTGGTTTAATTGACAGACTGTTGCGGAGATTGACAATACACATAAAATTTTGCTATTACAATCATCTAGGGATTCTCAAATAAAAGAAATAGAGAGAAATTGAAGGAGTAGTAGCCGTTTGATGGTTAACCGCAGTTTTTCCGATCAGATAAGTTTGAGACGCTTTGTACTCCGTACTTCGTACCACATCGCGTCGTTTAATGAGACTCACGTGCTGTCGCATATGATGACTAATCAACGCGTTACGCGCTGCGGGAACCACTTTCTACATTATTGTTCACGCCGCATGAAGTAATAGGTGTTTGACACGCACCGAAATACCTGTGATACAAAGGGATTCGGCTTCAATGTTCGCCAAAATCACAAATGCGGACCAGTTTGGCATCCAAAAGCCGGCTTCATGACTCGAAATAACCTACCAGGCCATCTCACTTGGTTGTTGAAGAACGTCGCGATATCAACACCTACCACCCAAGAGTTTCCCAAAACTAGCGATTCTTCGTCGTTTCGGTTTTCAGAGTCGCAGTCTACAGACGTATCTGGAGCAAATACAAGTCAAGCTACTACTATATCAACCGATATAGACAGACGAAATATCCAAGCTGAAGAGTCGGAAAGTTCAAATGGCCCGCCGAGGGGAGGGGAAGTTTTACAGAATAAAGAAGTGGTAGAGTTAGAGGACGACAGTATGGGTCGTCTGAATTTATCCACCAAACCGAAAAATCATATGCTTGTGTCGCAGATTGGTCAGCGCGCAACATCTGTGACTGTCGACAATCGATCAAAACAAGTCTTGAATGAGTCTCTTAAGACGAGTGGTTTGTGGACTAACGGGATTACTTTGTGACAATTGAATCTAATGTTTAGGCAGCAACCCCGAAATCCGCGAAACCAAAGCAAAATGTCGCCTCACCAACGAAAGCAGGCAAATCACGTTATGTCCCATCTCCTGGGATTGGCGCTGATTTCGCGGACTTCGACATTGATGATTTGGAGTATATGGATCTAACAAGAACGACTGTTACATCTGACGAGTCCGTACAGTTTGGTGATGATGTTAAAGTTTGGACCGAGAAGGACGCATCCTGGGAAGCTCCGTTGCCTAAATCTAAGAAGAGGAAGAGCAGCGACGTTGGCGCTGTCGACTCCGGCACCGATAGCCAATTCCTAGACGTGTATCAACTACTAGGAACCGATCCTCCCGCCCCGACTCCAAATCGACGTTCAGCAAAGAAGGCTAATTCCCCCGACATCCTGAAATCTCGACAGAAAAGAGAATCTACTCTTACTCTAACGCCCAAAGATGTGAAAATGGATTCTTCCAACCCGTCTTTGAATGGGTCCTCCTCCCCTTCGAAGCAAGCCGCTGATCGAAGAGCACTGTCTCCAATCAAGCAAGCCCCAGTCAAAGACTATACTATTATTACTAGCTCTGAAAGGCGGAAGAAAGCCAAATTTACTGATGAGCGATCTGCATCCCCAGATTTTCTGAACTTTGGTCAAGCTGCCAATCAGCCCAAGACACGTGAAGCGAATGACTTCTTCATCCCTGATTCTGACGATGAATTTGTTACACCGCCGCCGCACTCTAGTGCATCAAATAAGCGGGTGGTGGGGCATTTTAGTAATTCTCAGGAGGACGCTTTCATTATGGAAGTCGAAGATTTGCCCGCGTCGCCTAAGCCGTCCCGAAGATCTTCACCACCCCCTCGACGTACACGAGCTGGAGATGTAACGGCTTCTGGCAATAGTGTGCCTGGAACCCAGAGTACGAGCACTGTCGACAATATTAGCGAAGTGAATCCACTGGAACAGCCATTTACACCTTCTAGCCAAACAAAGAGACTCTTGTCCCAGATTTTGGCGAATCCGTTGCTTCTACAAAAGAGGTGTGAATACTTGGACGATCTAATTCAACAAAATGATCGAGAATTCATGCAGGCTATAAACGACAGATTGCATAAAGACAAGAGGGGCGAGATTAAAGCAGAGAAAGAACGCCTCATCCAACAGCAAAAGGCAACTCGAGATCTAAACAAGTCGGTGGTGGCTTATAAGACGTTAAGCGAACAGAGAGAGGCAATTGCACAGCAGGTAGCCCAGTCTTATTCAAGTGGTGCTGATACGGATGAGGATGAAGCCCGACTAGATGAAATTACCGAGCGTGTTGAGACTAAAGAGCAAGAGCTTTTTCAAATGCTCTCTGTTGCAGGTCTTGACGAGGCTCAACTTCTGGAGTCTATGAAGGTTCCCGCCTCGAGTCGAGCAGATGAGCATATTGTTGTGCTTGGGACCCAGCCTGGCTATGGAGGTATGGTCGACATGTCACGGAGTTCAAGAGACATTCCGTTGTCTATGGTGGGGACTCAGGTTGTGCATCAGACACAGCTTCCTGAGCCGGTTCGGTCACAACTCTGGAATGAGCCTATTCAAACGCACAAGTTGCCAGACGGAAGTGGAGTCCTCTCTCAAGAGGATCAAAGTTCAAGGCCGATGCCGTTTCCACGACATTCGTTACATGCTTCTCACCTCTCTGAACGCATCTCGGCACCTGCTCCAAGAGGGATTCAACGCCTTCCCATGAGCCATGATACAGATGCTGAAGAAGACTTTTTTTCTGAAATAGATGACATGGAATTGCAGCTACCGTCTACGTCGACCAAGAAGGCTACTCAATCGGAAACACGCAAAACCCCCCAGAGAAGTCGTTCTCAGCGCACTGGAAATGAATTTAGCGATTTTAGTGACGATGCTGATATGCTTGCATTTGCTCAAGACTATGAGGGACGCCAATCTGTTCGCGGACAATCCTTAGACTCTCGACGAGTATTTTCCGAAACATCTGGAAACACGCTACCCGCATCGAAACAGAGATTGCCTACAAAGAGACAACCTCCGCCTGATTCGTCTCAAATAAGGATTCCGCCAGAGCTCATGAGACACTCTTGGTCTGCAGATGTACAGAAAACACTGAAAGATAGGTTTAGGATGAAGGGATTCCGACACAATCAGCTAGAAGCCATAAATGCTACGCTCGCTGGCGAAGATGCTTTTGTTCTGATGCCGACAGGTGGCGGAAAGTCTCTCTGTTACCAGCTTCCGGCCGTCGTTAAGTCTGGTAGAACGAGAGGCGTTACAATTGTTGTGTCTCCTCTGCTGAGTTTGATGCAGGATCAAGTGGATCATATGAAAGCTTTGGGAATACAGGCCGTTGCGTTCAATAGTGAATGTTCGGCTGAATACAAGCGGCAAGTCATGTCTGCGTTCAATGAACGTTACCCAGAGCATTTCATTGAGCTTCTCTATGTCACACCAGAAATGATGAGTAAGAGCGCTCAGTTTGCCAACGCTTTGCAGACCCTATATTACAAAAAGAAATTTGCTCGCTTCGTCATTGACGAAGCTCACTGCGTGAGTCAGTGGGGACATGATTTCCGACCTGATTACAAGACTCTAGGTCAGCTTCGTTCCAAGTTTCCTGAAGTCCCAGTTATGGCCTTGACGGCTACTGCGACTCAGAATGTCATTGTTGATATTAAACATAATCTCAGCATGATCAACTGTCAAGTCTTTTCCCAAAGCTTCAACCGTCCAAATCTTTATTATGAGGTTCGACCGAAAAGCTCAAATCCTGTCGTAACCCAGCAGATTGCCGCTTTAATCAACTCAAAGTACCCGAATGTTACTGGAATCGTCTATACCATCTCACGGAAGCAAGCTGAAGATGTCGCCCAGAAACTCTCAGATCACGGTATTACAGCCCGCCATTACCATGCTGCAATTACTCCCACGGAAAAAGTGGAGGTACAAACGGCTTGGCAGAAGGGTCAAATTAAAGTTGTAGTGGCAACTATTGCTTTTGGAATGGGAATCGATAAGCCGGATGTAAGATATGTTATCCATCATGGTATTCCAAAGAGCTTAGAAGGCTACTATCAGGAAACTGGGCGTGCGGGTAGAGACGGGAAACCCTCCGACTGTATCTTGTTTTACGGAAAGGCGGACATAAGAGTCCTCAAAAGACTGATCATGGACGGAGATGGTAGCAGGGATCAGAAAGAGAGACAAATAGTCATGTTAAATCGCGTGACTGCATTCTGCGATAATAAAGCAGATTGTCGACGGACAGAAGTCCTCCGCTATTTTGGAGAAGACTTTGATCCGTCACAGTGCCACAAGGGTTGCGACAATTGTCAGGCTGGGTTAGTTTTCGAGCAGCAGGACTTTTCGGAATACGCCATTGCCGCCATACACATTGTACAGCAACAGCAGAGGGTGACGGCGAACCAATGCGCGGACATCCTAATTGGTAGGAAATATCCAGATTACCAAGGTCAAAATTCCGATGAGTATTATGGCATGGCCAAGGGAATGAAGAAGCACGAGATGGTGCGAGTTATCGACCGTCTCTCAGCTGAGAAAGGCTTTCATGAAGAAAATATTGTTGGAAATCATGGAGTTGCCATCCAGTATCTACAAATCGGACCTACCGCGAGAGACTTCTTGATGGGAAGGCAAAAATTAATGTTGACTGTCCAAGTTTCAGATGATGGTGGTTCGAATCAGACGAAAATAAAGAAACCAAAGGCCACTAAGAAGCAAAAGGAGCCAACGACTGAGATGTTATCTACTTATGTTTCATCACCTGTTAATAGACGCAAAAAACGGGCGACAATTGTTGATAGTGATGACGAGCCTAATTTACCTACCACATCACACGGCTATGTGAATGATGGTTTCGTTGTTTCAGATGAGGAGATGGCCGATGAAGTTGAAGAGGAGGTAGATAATGAAGAAGCCTTTGAACCACTTCCTCAACATCGGCCCGCGAAACCTGCTACGAAACCTGCTACAAAACCTAGTACGAAAAAGACTCCGCGGCCAGAGCCGATCCCGAGCCAACACAAGCTACAAGATCTGTCAGACATCCATCAAGACGTGGTGAATGCGTTTGTTCAAGAGGCACGCCAATTAGAAGAACGTATCCGAAATAAAAAAGGTCTCAGGCGACCGATGTTCACGGATACTCATTTGCAAGAAATGGCTATTAATTGGACTACCTCGATCGACAGGATGAGTCGTATTCCCGGAATCGATGTCGACAGAGTCAAGGAGATTGGCCCAAAGCTGATACCAACGCTGAACATGTACCACACCTCGTATCAAGAGATTTCCGCGGCTGAGATGGGTGCAGCGTCAAAGTCCAACTTGGATCAGGAAATAGTGGACTTGATTAGTTCGGACATCGATATCGATGAGAACGAAGGGGAACCTATGGAAGGTGGAGAAGACTCCCATTACTTCTCTTCTAAGCCAAAGGCCGATGTCCAAGCTTTCCATGATAGGCTACAATCATTGAATAGTCAGCCAAGTCAATCTAGGGGCGGATCCTCATACAACAGAAGAGGAGGGGGGGGCAGAAAATTTTCTGGCAAAAAATGGCCCAAGAAAGGCGCTGCTGCGGGAGGATCCCAACGTCGGGCTAGTAGTTCTAGCCGGAGAGGTGGTGGTTCCGCAAGTGGTGCCGGTCCGTCGTCTCGATCCGGCGCGGGAGGCAAGCGAGACGGTAAAATCGTGAAGAAAAGCGGAGGAGGCATTGGTTTAATGCCTTTATAATGAATTGGTCATCAATCGAGCGGCCTGGCATACTCGATTTTTTTTTTTTCTCCCCTTGAGTAAAAGGCAAAACAATAGAGACAAAACAAAAGGCATGCGTGTTTGTGTGTATGTTGGTTCTTTTTGGCACGAGATATGAGACGTAATGAGGCAGATATCTTCCACTCTCCCTCTTCCTCCCCTTTATTTTTATCTTTATGGTGTTGAATGAGGTGTGTGGAAATCAATGCATTAACGAGGCGATTTTGGCGTTGGAGCGTTTCAGCATTATTATTCTTGTCGTTGGGGAGAGGAGAACAAAGAAAAGGAAAAAGATGATGGTGATGAGAGGGAAATTATAGACGCGAGTTAGAGATGATGATATAGGTAGATATGATGGAATGCTTGCATGTATATAATATATATATATATATATATATACAAAGACACGCATGTGCATGTGTCATTACATTCAAAGATTAAGTAAATATCCTGCTCCATGCCTAGCTACATTCTATCTTCAAGAAAGAACCAATTGATATGAATTGCACGCCTTCTTGCTTTCTAGTACAATTAAAATGGTGGAGTCAATACAGCTCCGGGAATCTTTCACAACTATAACAGGATATAAAACAAACGAACAAAGCAAAATTAATAGCAAGGCCAAAAGAAAGAAAAAAAAAAAAACACAATGAGATCGATGGGGGAGGGAAAGGACTGAATTAGTTATAAGAAAAAAACAATGATGCGAGAGTAGAAGAAAAAAAAATATGTCGACACGTGTCAATCAAAAATCATTTTTGTGCCGTGTCATTTCCATATAAACTCCCACTCTCCAGCTAGCTCGCTTGCTTCTCCTTTAAACCGTTTACGCCACGCTATGAAAAAGAAACACAGAAAATAAGTTACACGAGAGTGGCATGCCAGATATGTGAGCTAAAGAGAAGCAGGGGCTTTTGAAAGGAGCGGCTTCACATGAACAAACATTGACCCAGAAGGCTACAGAAGAAAAAAAAAAAAACAGACAAATCCGATTCCAATTCTCTAGATTTTAACCAGTATTATACTTTTGTGTGTGACCGAATAGAATATTGCTGATTCAAAATCGCCACCGGGGCTTGAGATCTTTCGGCTCGGGAGGGTTGTCGCTGTATTTGCGAGAACCAAAACGGCTGAATAGGGGGAGGGGGCTTGTTCCGCGGTTTGACTCTGGCCTACCCCTTGGTGTTGGCAGTAGGCTGCTTCGGCGAGATGTGGCCATAGAACTGCTAGGGCGGCAGTTTAGGCTATCCACAGTAGAGGCCGAAGAAGACGGCTGCACGGTAGTGCGGCGGTTTGACTGTGGCCTCGGCTGGCTGTGCTGAGAATAAGGTCCAGGAGAAGCTAGGCGTTCTCTGAATGAGAGCCGAGAGTGGCCTGATCTGGAAAACGGTCTTGGAAATGCCTCCAGCATTGGTGATTCTGAACCAGCTCGCGTAAGAGAGCTTCGCGGCGTAGGCAGCATGGAAGCAGACGCTGGCGTGATCGTCGGCGTTGACCTCTGAGGCGCAGGCGTCCTGAGGCTGGCTTCGACATCCAGGTTATAGGTGGAGGCGTTCCATCGAGGTCGATGGCCCATAGTGGAAGCAGGCCGTAGAGACGAGGTAGACGTTGAGGGAGAGTTATAAGAGGAAGATGAATTCATAATTGTAGAAAGTCTAGATCCGTGCTTCTTAGAAAGTTTTGAGACTGGAGCTGGCAGCGACGAGTTTCTGCGGTTGGCAGAAGCAGACATGAGGCTGCTATTGCTTGCGTTAGGGGACCGGATTTGATTACCGCCGCGTTTCCGCGCAGGTGTTTGCGGGTCGAAGCCGAGAGTCATGATTACAGACGAGGGCGGAGAGCTTCCTGGAGTTTCCATCCCACTGCCACTGGTTGATCTGTCATTGGAGAGCATGCTGGAGATTGAATCTCGCAGTTGCTGGCTTTTTCTTTCTGCGTAGATGTCTTCGAGAACGGCATCCATGTCTCCGATTTCATGCTTCAGGGATTCCCACCGAGTTTGCATTTCAGCATGGAGACGCAAGATCTCGCCGTTGACGGTCAAACGGTCCTTGACGCCCTTGTCAATAATGGCCAGAACTCGTTCGATAGCCGGACCATAGTGCGTCTTCTTTGCTTCGTAGCTTTCAATTTTCTTGGCGATGGACGGTTGGTTCGTCAAATGCATGCCAGAGTCAATAGCCTCTCTCAGCTTCATCAAAGATCGCTCGACAGATTCGTGCATCTTTTGAGCCTGTCGACCAGCTCCACGGAAGACGATGACCCATCTATCTTCCCCAAGCTCCTTGCGAAGGGACTCGGCATCTTTTTCTAGCTTCTTGTAACTCGCATCTAGGCCATCGCGCCGCATTTCCAACTCTTCGCACGCGGTAGGAAATGCATGCTTTGCTCTTGTCTCAAAGACCGATAGGCGCATGGGTAGAAAGTCTAGAGAGGCTCTCAGGGGCTGCATCCTAGCGAAGAGGGCTAGTAGACTGGAATCGTCTTGAGATAGTGTCGAGGTGCCTGGAGAGTTGGGGCTTAGAGGCAGCGCAAGACTGAACCGGTTTGATGGTTGCAGTCGCGATGCAGAGAGAGGATTGTCTTCAATAATGGTCTCTAAATCTCCGATATCAACGTTATCGCCGCTTGCGACAACAGCAAGACTTTTGTGGCGCCGCTCTTCCATCTCAAAGACGAGACGCGAAAGCTCGTCCATCTCACCTTGTATATCACCCAATACGCTGTTCCATAATTCTTCCCATTCCATAGCAATTTCGACCTGCCCTCGCACAGTTTGTAGAGTTTGTTTTATACGAGCCCATTCATCGGCTATCGCCTCCATCTGAGCAACGGCGCGCTTGAGGTCATCAGTCGAGACATTAGAAATATCACCTCGGTTTTGTAACTCATCGATGGCGTTGACATAGGCACTGATGAGATTTTCAAACCGATTGATGGCGCTCTCAACCTCTTCTAAACCATCACGGCCACCAGCAGCGGCCCATTCCACATCATCATCGCTATCCAAACCTCCAACAACTTCCAAAGCCTTGGAAATCCAGCTTCGAATTTGCTCAGCAGCATTGATCAGAGCCTTGGATGCTAGCGGTGCTGTTGGGATGGCCGATACCTTGCTAGAAAGCGACTCAGCATCAGGAATCTGAAGCATTGTTAATTGAGCCAGTTGATCGGCAAACGACGCACGGGAGAGCGTATATATTGACCCGGGCCGATTATGACCAGGGGTAAAGTAAGAGTTCATGCCTGGTACGAAATCATTGGAGGGTGTGACTGCTTCGTGTGGCGATGATTCTGTAAGTGGCGATTCCTTAGGTGGAGGAGTCGGAGGGGGAGGGGAACATGAACGCGAAGGTGAAGTAGCGGGAGGTGGTGAGGGTGATGATGGAAATTCTTTAGGAGACGGTGGACGCGTAATTCGTTCGAGGTGTTCGCGTCGGGTATCTAGAGTAACTTTGGTTCCATTGCCGTTTATGTGATCGGGCAGCCGATATTTTTGTGTATCCATAGCCAGGGGTCCTTCTGACTCTGTTTCTTGGATCTCCGGCTCTTGGATCTCGGGCAATGGATAGGAATCAACGAGGACCGGCGACATGGATAAGTCCGATTGGCTATACGACCTGTGATGAGGAGGGGGAGCGCCGGCGCCTCTCCAGGGACGGCCGCGCCGAGAGACGACAACGGCGTTGATAGACCCTGCTTGGTGTTTCTCGTCGAGCTGGCGGAGCTGCTCTTCGTCAAGTCGGCCGACGGGATCGAGGGGTTGCGAGCTGGTGGCAGGTCTCTTGGCTGCCCCAAGGCCTAGTGCTTTTAAGCGAGCAGCAAGGCCGGGTGATGTCTTACGGAAAGCAGCGACCAGGAGTTCATGCGACGAATTGGAGTCGAGATGGGTGTCGTTGTGGTATCTTTTGGAGGTAGGACTCAAATTAGAGTCGGGACTGTTGGGCGCAATCGCGTCGTAGCAGATGCTGCTGTTGCTGTTGCTGCTCTTGTGTTTGTTGTTGTTGCTATTGTTGTTGCTATTGTTGTTGTTATCGTTGTTGTTATCGTTGTTGTTATCGTTGTTGTTAGTATTGTTGACAATGTTTGGGCTGTTTCTAGTTGGAGTCGGGAGGTCTAAATTCTCCGTGATGTCTAAGGGAGTTGCTGTGACTTTGACACCAGCTGTAGCAGTATCTGCAAGCGAAGCTGTGGAAGGGGTGGCGGGCGACTGGGTGGTTTGGTCGGTGAATTGCTCAAAATTCAGATCCTGAACATTGGCATCGTGCTGCTGAGAGTCGCGGTTCGGACTCAGACCCACGTCAGATTCTCGAGAGTTCTCGTTGGCTGAATCTGGGTCGCGATTTGGCAGCGAAGCTGGTGGTGGGCTGCCGTTGGCGACGACGGCAGTAGAATCGCTGGTGGTCATAGGCCGTAATTGAATGCTGGGGGGGGTTCAGTTGAACCCGCCCGCCTAAGGAATATTAGAACTCAGCGCTGCTGCGGCGTTGCAAGCGAACGCGCTAGGGAAACGCGACAGGTGACTTTCAGTGGAAAGAGGCCTTAAAGGCCCTGCTAGCTATGCAGCGGCGCAGTGAGATAGGGATGGTCCCGTCGCTGATAGTGGTGGTGGATGGTAGGGGCAGGCGGGAGATTGGATACCGTGTTGAGAGCCGCCACCGCGAAGCGTCCAATGTGCTGCCTGCTGGAAAAAACAGTGTCTCGTCCTTATCCTATCCTGACCCGTCCTGTTTTCGTTTTGGAATTTTTCTCCCCTCACCACAGCCCAATCAAGACAGAGACACTGCTTGAGGTCCCGACAATGCCGCTGCTTCTGCTGCTAGGCCCGGCGAGTGGGTGGATGTGCAGTAGGGTTCGTTGAATGCCTGCTCAGGCCGCGGGGACTGAAGACCCAACTTTTCGCAGCGCTGACCAGGTTGAGCGTCTGGTGACTGGTCGAGAAAAGATCAAGAGGGGGGAACTTTATCCAGACGATGCGATGCTGGTGGAGAGATTCCTGGGTAAGTCCTGCAAAGAAGCTGCAGGAGCCTGCAGGAGAAGGGCTCAATTGTATAAATCTTGGCCGTTGACCGCAAGGTCGAACGAGGCGGCGCAGTATTGGAATCTGCGTAGTTGCGGTCGCTAGCAATCGATCTCTGGTAGTGATCTCCTGGAAGAAAAAGAAGAGAGAGCTCGTGATGGGCCTTGAGCATAAGCCGGCTGAATCAAGTAAGGCTCATGTGCCGGGATTATCGACTTGGGGGTCTTCCAACTTCTAGGCTGTGCAAAGGCAGAAGAGAGAGAAGAACGGAAGATTCAAACGGGAGTGGAGGTGGAAGGGAGCGGCGACAGCGAAACATGAAAGCCAGAGTGGGAGATTGGATGAGCAGTCCAAGATTGATCGTTTGACTTATTATGGTGAATCAAAAAAGGGGGGAGAAGGGAGAAAGAAAAGAAAAGTAAGGAGGGGTGGAAGAGAAAGAGGCGTTGGAAACGTGGAATCGCAGCCCAAGTTAATTAACGGGAGCTGCTTGTTCCTGAGCTAAGAGGGAGGTTGATCCAGTCAAATAGCTGTGGTGTAAGTACCTCATCTCCCTTTGGGGGTACACCTGGTACTTTGACCACTGGGCACCACGTATTTTTATTTAGGTCTTGATCCGCCAACCGAACATAACTTGTACAGTAAATGTGTCGACGAACGAATAGACATGGGGTGGGGGGGAATCTATCGTATTTGCTAATACAGAAAAGAAGAAGAAGAAGAAGAAAGGCCAACGACCTCGATAGATTGGATCCTAGTGAAGGGATTCTGTATTATCTGAACGCCTTGCGGGCGGAGAGCCATACCTTACCAGTACGCATCCTTGCCTTATTAGGTACCTCTTAGGTATGCACGAGCAGGTGTAGGTATGCTAGGGTACCATCTTGGTCGCGGCAAGATGGATTTGCGCCGAATGCGAGCCCGACAGACAGCCCCAAAGACATGACGTCTTTTTAACATAGTATATACGAGTTTTAATACGCCGTTTGGGTCTCGCTCGATACTATATTAAGCGCTGTTAATGGCATTGGCTGAGATGAAGCCTGGGATAAAGCCTGGGATAAAGCATGGGATAGAGCATGGGATGGGATGAAATGGGGTTCAATTTTGAGAGACTCACTGCCTGTACATACCGTACTCGGTAGCACAAGTGCCAGACAAGTGCCAGTGCCAGTACTCCGTAGCTGTCCTCCGTACTGTAGCTCAGTTAGGTTCTCCGTAAAATGCGCTAGCCATTAGAGCCTGGCCGGGTTAATTAGCGCATCCCCACCACTGACACGGGAGCTTCCACAGCGCTTCTACAGGCATCCCGCTTCTGGCAGCTTCAAACGACTTGAAACGGCTATGAAGTCTCCACGGGCTCCATGTTCTCCGGCCCGCCTCCACTCAAGCATCCTGCAGCCATTTTCTGCATTATCAACCTGGCAACATTAGTTACCGTCTCGTGTCCAGGCACTTGTATATACTTTTTATTTTCTCCGGGCCACGAGGGCTCGCACAGAGAGCCGTGAAGAAGATGGGCACGTTGGTACCTACTAAAGCAAACTACCTACCTACCTACGTTAGGCAATGAGCTTAGTAGTGGCAACCAGAGCTTACAGGTAGGTGGCAACTCTTTTAGCGTGACTGTAACAATACCACGAACAATTGGTGTCGCGACGGCCCGCGCTATTATCCCACGGATTCTCAGCTACCACCTAATACGGAGCACTACCTAGTCCCAAAAACTTCGCACATGGCGCACCAAGTTTATTTGACTACAGCAATAGTTATGTACTTGGGTGCCTAGAACCTGGTAAGTAATAGGTACAAAGTATTATTCCTATGCAGAGCATGAGCACTCGGTCCTTATGTTACAATAATACTAGGTGCTGGATGTTATGAGGCAGAATCATATGATTAGTAAGTACCAAAGATGAAATGAGATCATTCCAGCCCTTGTGTTTACCGAGCTCTCAAGGCACCAAGTACATGTACTTCGTACTCTATACGGAGCGCTACCTGTATGAGGTAGACAAACTGGGCTTACGCCTGACGAGCATGTATTTGTACTTCTTTGAAATTGTTATTTGCTACGGTGCTAGCGCAATCTGTCCTCTCTCCTTTGCATAATCCATCTACAACTACGGATAATACTACATACTTGCACTACAAAGCACAGAGTAATGCAACAGGCACCGTACTTGTACATCACTGCTGCGGCTGCTTTATGGTTCCAACTGGCTCTGTGGAGAGGAAATTGCGTATCTCACGTTGCCCTGGGATATGATACCAATGGCAAGGACCCTTGGGATCGCGATGACACAGAAGAAATGATTCGTCACTCGGACCCAGTGCCTGGGGCATGCATAGGCTTTACCTACCTGGTCGAATTTGCCCGCAATACTTGTACCACGAGCACGACCGACAGCCTGTCAACTGCCTCTAGTACAAGTAAGCTTGTACGAACTGGGTCTGAGCATCATCGAATCGGCGAGTACGAAATGTTATGAAAGCGTCGGGTATAGAGTACAAGCAGTGAGACAGACATTGCAGGGCCTCCTCAATGCTTCTGCACTTACCAGCATCGCGATATAACAACCAACAACACAAAAAAACTCTTACTCGATGCGACGATCAAATACAAGTAAACCTACTCGTACAAGGGAGGTACTACTATGGAGACACCTTAATAGGTACGGTAGATACAAGTACGGAGCACTAATACAACTTCGTGCCTAATACCGACAAGACGGCCTGTCCATCCATCTATTTTAGGCGAGTATGTACATAATACTGCTACCCTCTAATGCACTAATTAATTAATGTAATCCTTCATCATAGGCTGATGAGATGCGTGAAACACACACCAAAGACACAAAAAAAATTAAAAGGTTCGTTTCAAGTTGTTGCCCCCGGACAACACCAAAACACGCAACGCAATTTCCCATCTCCACGTCTCCTCCCACCAACTATGTTTGGCGCCCTCACTGAGCCAGAACCCCTGAATCCGCATGCGCTGCCTCGGATCTTCAGCACCAAAGCAGCCCTACCGTGACCTCTTCAAAGTTGTCCATCTCTTGCATACATACAGCCCGTCCAAGGTGCCGCTTGTATCCACTACAGTGTTACTGAACTTGCTTGTTACTGCCTTAGTCACGACGGCAGCTAGGGACTTGTTGTCAGCTGTTATATCCTCCTCTTGTCCAAGTTGCTACCAACAGCTCGCCTGCTGCCCGTCTTGAACTGAATGACTTGGTCCACCTAGTAGCTTACGCCCCCTCGAACGATAGCATATACAGGTCGCTCTAAGCCGCAAGAAGAGATCGCTTCCCCTCTCAAGCTAGCAGTACAAGAGGGAAACACAGGTTCCTGAACCCAAACCTCACAAAGTTCTATCTCTCTCTGTTGCTGTCTCTGTTTAACTCTTCCGCCATGTCTGCCGAACACGAGAATCGCCCGCATTCGCCAGAAGCGGCGCCATCGCAAGCTATTGGCGCAAAATCTGAGTCGTCCCGCTGCCTTTCAACAGCCTCCACCATATCCCAAGGCTCCAGCACCGATGCCAATTCACGAGACTCATTGGGCAGCGAACTGTCGTCCCGTATGTCCTCGGCGTCGTATCAGTCCAACCTCTCCGGAAGATCATCCTCTAGGACCCGGCGTCGAGGCTACATGCGACCTCATGGTACCGACTTTGCGGCCAGCGCCAAGTCCCGCGAAAGCGTCATGAGCTTGGGCAGCATCGCGCATCTGCAGTATTATTTTGCCCGAACTGGCCTCCTTGATGGCAAAGGCGGACAGCTGGCTCGTAAGAAGCAGCCACGAGCGACATTGGATCTGGCAGTCTTGGAGGGCATGGCACCCATGACCGTGTCCACGCCCACGACGGCAGGATTTGATATTGACCCCTCTTTCGTTTCCATGGGAAGCAGCCCAGACCTATCGGGACAGGGGTTCATGATGGAAAATGTCGTGGAGTCCCCCACGGGGATAGAGGAGATGGATGATTTCTACGACGGTTTCCCCGAAGAGGACCCAGACATGTTGCCGCCCACAGTCAGCACGTACAATCACAGAGAAAAGGTCATACCTAAGCCACCTACGGTATTGGAGCTGAAATCGGAGCTAGAGGGGGCGTTGCGAGACGCTCTCAGGGTCTTAAAGGAGGCAGAAGAGCGAAAAGTCGGATCGTACCAAGAACCCAGTGATGCCCCTCGATACACCAACATGCCCGAGGAAAACACTCAAACCTGGTACGAGCTGCAGGGGATGAGCATCCTCGACTTTGTAACGCTGGCTATCCGCGCGGCTAAGAACTACTACACAGCCCACGAGCTGCCCGACCGGCTGGACGCTATCAAGTCGGAAAAGCAGATCCGGACAGACCTTTTAGGCGTTATGGAGGTGTTGAAGCAGATGGCTACTAGGAATTTCAAAGGAGGCATAAGAGACGAGGAAATCGAGACCATGACTACCTGGATCGACAGTGTCTTTGACATTCTCAAAAGGGAAGCCGAAATTGAAGCAACGGAGCAGGCTGAGCGACAGAGCTGGTCATGGATGAGAGGTGACTGGGAAGGTCGAGAGATGGAGCGCGAGCGACAATTTCTCAACTCAATGGACCTTGACAGTGAGCCACTTCCTGAGTGGACGCCGGCGTCCAGCGCCGCGGAGCTGCCGACGCCCTTTTTGGAGGCCATGCAAAACGGCCTTAGGCTGGTGACGCTACACAACTCGGCGGTTAAGAAGTCCAGGAGACGATTCGGAGCGATCCCGACTTTCCATGTCAACACGCAGAAGCCATACCGAAGTGCCGACAACCTTCGCTACTGGGCCAAAGCGGCCGAGCTTCGTTTTGAGTGTATGATCACCATCGACGCCCTCGGCATCGTCTACAACAACAACCCTCAAGTCTGGCTAGATTTTGAAGCGGCCATCCTAAAGTGGTGTGCCCATGTGCGGGAAGAAATTACAAATGAGTTGGTCTAAGACCCTTAGTACTTGCTTTTTTTGTTTTCTGTTCTTTTTTTTTTCTTTTTTTTGTTTTGTTTTCTTTTATTACTATTTTAATACGTGCATCGGCTCATACACATATATTCGTACAGCAGAAAAAAGGCGTACCAAATTCTCGCTCCTTGACGAAATCCCGTCTCGACAAACAGACATATAAAATGGAGTTTTGTTTTGGAGGATATTACACCTTTTTTTTTTTTTTTCCTTTTTTTTTTTTTTTGGATTGACATTAATTCTTTCAGGACATGCACACGCAAATACATCAGAAGCAGGGAATTCTCTTAGCCCTTCGCCGTTATTGGGATAAAGAATGACGCTATATTACTGACGGGGATGCTTCTTCATCCTCTTCTCCTCTTCTTTCTTTCTTTTTTTAATTGCCTCTTACATCCTTTTTGACAACTTTCTTCTTACAGTCGCGTTTATAACATCTTCGATGCTTCTTACCACCATTTATTATTTTTACTACTACCTATTATCTTTCTTACTTGACCCAACAGATGTTTCCTTTTCTCTGTCTATTCTCACATTAACATACACATTTTTATTTTGTTTTGGGCCGAAAAAAGAAACCGTTGTATAAAGGGATTTGAATACTTCAACGTGCCTAATCTACTATATGTTAGCATATATACCCAATGGCGTAAGCGCAAGCGCAGGCGCTATGCGGTTTGAATACGGGGTGGAGGGAGGAGGGAGGAGGATTCTGGAGGACGGTGGATGGCAAGGCGATAGATTGAGAGATATGAATAAATTGGTTATTATGGTATTATATTTGATTATTGCACTTGGGGTGTTTTTGATGAAGGCGAACAAGAAGACTACAGTTTCAGTATCGTATTCTCGAAAATTATACATTAATATACCCAACCCTATTTGCAAAAAAAAAAAAAAAAAATAATAATCCCAAACCTAATTTCAAAAAAAAAAAAAAAAAGCCAAAGTAAAAACAAAAAGATTTGTTTGTTTCCTACATTATCCAAATCCCGCTTCAGTCGACATCTACCCTCCTAATCTCCATCCATTCCTTTTCCACCTTGGGCACCGTCACCACCAACACACCTTCCTCCATCTTCGCCGTAATACCAAATCCATCAACCTCGACATCGACATCGACATCTCCATGGTCATTCTTCTTGGCTCTGTCATCACCATCAGGGGGCAGCTTCACCTCCTTCTCGAAAACACCCACTCTCCGCTCCCTGACGGTCGTCAGCGTCTGGAGGAAAGCTTCGTCACCTGGACGATGCACCACGCCTGCGATGCGCAAGGTTTGGGTTTGCGGGTTCCATGTCACACCAATATCGTCCTTTTTAGCGCCTGGGAGGGCGGCGTGGAGGATGAAAGCGTCAGGGGTGTTAAATATATCAATGGGGGGAGTGAATGAGTTGCTGTCGTCATTGTCGTCGTTGGCGGCGTTAGGCTGCCTATTGGAGGATTCTTCTGCGAAATGATAGTATCGCTCAGCTTGGTCGCGCAGAGTGCGGAAGAAGGGATGATCCACGACGCCGCGCATCATGCCAGGGAAATCAAACGGAGGGCCGCCGCCGCCGTGGCCGGGATTTCCTCCGAAGCGGGCTCCGCCTCGGCGCCATCCGCCACCACGTCGACCTCCGCAACGGCCACGTCGGCTTCGTCGTTCGAAAAATCCAAGAGGGTCCTCGGAGGGATATGAAGGGGGAGGGGCGGCGCCATGATGGTCGTCGTCCTCACTGCCTGAGGGAGTGACTTCAGCTGGGTCAGGAACTGAGTTTTCTTCCGCCTGCATGGTTTCCGGCGACGCATCCTTTTCGTGCACGTTTGCACCCTCACGTTCGGCCTCTCCTGGAGCACCAGTAGGGGGTTGAGTACGCTGCGCATTACCCATATTCACATCGTCGTTATTATAAGAAAACGGACGATCGTCATAACGAGGCGGACCATGGCGTCCTCCACCACGTCTGCCCCAAGGACCATCTCCGCCGTCATTGTTATTAAACCAAAAGCTCCACTCGGGTGGTGGTCCCCATGAGCCGGGAGGAGGAGGCGGCGGCGGCGGAGGTGGATGACCTTGCTGACCCTGCGAAGCTGGACCACCAAAGGGGAAGCCAGCCGGCATGGGAGGGAAAGGTGGTGTGTTTTGGTGATCTACACCATAGCCGGGGTCACGGTGGAGGTTGTTGGGATTGTTGAGGGATTGAATGAATTCCCAGAAGGGATGGTTTTGCTGGGGAGGCATAGTAGAATGTATACGAGATAGTAGTAGTAGTAATAATAAAAATGATAATAATAATAATAAATAGATGTTTGATGGAAGAGTTGTAAGAGAGTAAAGAGGATATCCTATATAGAAAGGAGTACGTTCTACAGGCTCTTTTATATATAAAGTGCTGTAAAAGCACGCCACTACGTATATACTATCACAAGCCAAATGTAAAATCGCCTCGTTTTACGCGAAAATACGTAACCCATCCATCTACCTAGCTCTAGGCATTCAACTTGGCCAGCTCATATAGAACCGCGTCGACACTTGAGGAAACCAAGCCAAGAACACTTTCGCGCGAGTGCGTATACACCGTGTGTGAGAACGAAGACTAACAGAAATTATCAGGTTATGACATGTTTGGCTTATACTAGTTTCTCCATACAGTTACAGTTATTAGCTAGCACTCGCAGCAAGGTTAATAAAAAAAAAAAAAAAAAAAAAAGGAAAAGATGGTGTGACGAAATCGTTAGGCGTGGACAGACACGCGTCCCCCTTTGTTCTGCGTGGCAAAATGTCCAGAGACATGATGAGTATGGGTAGCGGTTCCGGGGCCGAGGCAAAGCGCCGGGTCGGGTTCAGCGGTGGCGCCGTGAAAGACGTGCGGCTTAGTGGGTGCCTGAAGTTGGGGTGCGACAGTTGAAGCAAAGAGGATTTAATGTTAGAGATTAAGCACGAATTAGCATGTGCATATTATATTGTTTCAATTGAATAAGAATATTGAAAAATAAAAAATTAAAATAAAGAAGAACAAGAAGAAGAAGAAGAAGAAGAAGATGGCTCTTAATCATGAATAAATATACCAAGACTACTTACTAGCCGATATGGATTTCGTCTAGATTATATAACTACATAAGTGTAAAAAAAGAAGTCGTAGATTTTTAATTCATAAATGGAGAGTGTTCATAATATTTACACATCTTAATCGCCTCGTTCTCTCAACTCATCCAAAACCCAATTTACATAGACATCAGTAAATCACAAGATTCCCTTCACACCACTCAACAACCATTCAAGTCCCTCTTCCGCATCTCGTTGATGCTTCTCACTCATCTTCAGCTCTGGAAACACTGCCCAAAACCCATGTGGCATGCCGGGGTAAATGTCAATCTTGGTAGGCACCCCATCATCCTTAAACACCTGCTCCATGATCAAACTGCAGTCTCGGACAGGATCCAGCCCGCAGGTTTGGAAATATGTCTTAGGGATACCATTGTGAGTTGGGAATGCCAATGGAAATCCTAATGGGCTGCGTGGATCGATCTGATAGTTTTCTGTACAACAAAAAAAAAAATATTAAGAATGCACCATCAGCAGCTATTTCCAGCAAACGCATAGTAGGGCAACTCACTCCAAATAAAAGCCAGAGACTCAGCAGACAGCACCGGCGCATTGGCATTCTGCTCAAAGCTAAAGAAGGAATCTTTGTACCTCTCTGGCACTGTTTCCTTATTCACTCCACCAGGCATTGCAGCATAAATGCCTGTCAGAGGAGGAGACAAGTCATCGTTGTGGCAGAGATGAGCCACAATCAATGCTATATCAGCTCCTGAGCTTTCACCTCCTACTATGAACCCCTTCTTTGGGTCAATGCCTAGTGTTTCCACATTTTGCGTCATCTGATAGTATGTTGGGAAGAAAAAAATTCGTCAGCATCAGATGGACTCATTCCTCAGGCATCAGAATCTAAGCGGTTTTCTCTCACCCATCTAGTGGCATCAAAGGCATCTTCAATAGCAGCCGGAAAGACATGTTCAGAGGCATGTCGATAGTCAACATTCACCGCAATACCCCCAAGCTTCACGAACAGCGCACAAAGCCAAGTCTCTGTATCCAAGTCCCCAAAAATATAACCCCCTCCATGGAAGACAATCAGCCCAGGACGTCCTTCCGGTGAATCGCCTCGGGGCCTATACACACGGGCAGCAACGCTACGGTTGTCTCGCACTGGGATGCTAATGTCATCTCGGAGGTATGGAAGAGTGGCTAGATCTGGTTTTGGCGTTGCTTCTTTGGCCGCTTGTACCGTTGCCCGAATTTCATGGATATCGGTATTTAGATTTAAAGCAGCCAAGAAAGGCGACCCTGAGTTGAGGATCTATGGTAATGATATAGAGCATTAGCGCTTCTAAACCACAGACGTATATATATGTATGAAGCTAACTCTATAATCTCAGGGGGAAAGGAAACCTACTGGCACAAACTCAGGATTCACCTCTCCAAGAGCGCGGGTCTCCTCAACCGTAAGCATTATGTATGAAAAGCGACTTTGAGTCTTGAAGAAGAAGAAAGAAGAAAATATTTAATTTAAAAAAATAGTTTAAAGGAGGTGTCGCATAGTTCCCTTTTTCAAGTTCTCACATAATAGCTCTTCATTAACATGAAGCTACCAATCATACACTACATATATTCAGCTCGATTTACTTCATACTAACAACGAAAAGATTTCGGAGAAAGAAAAACATCTCAAGTCAAGAACCAATTGTAAGTACGAATGCCTGCTAATTTCGGGGATAAACTCTCACCTCGTATCCCGTAAAAACGACGGGTGATACTGCGTAATGCTAGGCGAATGACACGCAAGGCATACAAGGGGGTTCCGTGCCGGGTGGATATCGGAATCTCACGGCCCATTAAGTACAAGTACGGAGTACTAACGTAAGTATTTACTTGTGATTCGCATAAACTGCAGGGGATACTAAGTACCAAATAATCGAGGCAATTATAGTAGTATTCCGCTATTTACTTCAAGAAAAAGAGGCTACTTCTTTGCAGAGGATCAATATAACTACATCTGGAAATCTGAAAAGAAAAGATTTAAGAAAATTGATGACGTCAACCCCAATATCGTGCCATGATCGCGAACTTCCCACGCCCGCACGTGAGACTACGGCGACATGATTGGCCAGATCAAATGCTTAGAAATGCAATGGCTCATTCTGGCGTGACCCATTTCAATATCATCGCCATTGCGAAGACTAAAAAAAAAAGAGAGAGGAAGAAAGAAAATGATTAAACGTAAGCTTCTTTAAACAACAAAATACAATCCATTGCGCCGGAATAACAAGCACCATGGATGCCAAATCTGCCACCTTCTGTATGTCAATATCACTAATTTTGCTATATCGAGAGCCGCATGCACAAGGCTAACCATTCCGTCTTAATAAAAAAAAAAAGCCTTGGCCTCTGCGCCAGCTGCTTCGTCCGCAGCCTCCGAGAATGCTTCTAAGCCAAAGGTACGCTTCGCTCAAAGCTCCATCAACACAGAATAATGTAATTCTAAAACAAGGATAGCCGTGCTGCGTGTGCAAAGATGAAAAGTCGAAACGCGATGAGTGCATGCTTTTCTCCACGGCCAAGGATCCTGCTGCCGACTGCAGGTCGCTAGTCGATCAATACAAGAGCTGCATGCAGGGTTTTGGATTCAGTGTATAAAATGAGGAATTACGTGGTTTCACCTGATGCCAGGACTGTACATTATGAAGACATATAGATGGCCCGGAAAAAGATATGGCGCTCAATTCTTCTCCGTTCAATATTAATAACTCAAGGACATCGAAATGAGGCCCAGACGTTGTGTCGTGTATGATCAATGTAGCAATTCAATTTGGATTATTGACGTCCTGTCACTTTATCCAGAGCTAAAAAAGCATCTTTTTCTCGTCCTACGTACCCAGCTATCATCATAGCCCCTAGGTCTTTCACCGTTGCATGTGCCTTGGCAACTATCTCCACCATCCTATTCTCAATCTTCTCCCTTTGCTCACGCAAACGCGCCATTTCCGTCAGACAATTCACTTGCTTTTCCATCCTATAATTAATTAGCCCAAGTTAAAACATTGAAAGGATAGAATAGTTCTTTACCGCTGGTGCTGCAACTCTTCGTGCCAAGCAATAGCCTTCACTCGAAGTTCTGCTAGAGCAGTGTCTGATTCGGCAACCACTGCTTTGATATTCTCGTCACGTTCTTTCTTGAGCTAGTCTTGTCAATGTTAATTAAGTAGTCAGGTGATATCTTTGGACAGACCTTTAGAATTCGCCTCTGCGCCTCCATTGCAGAGTCCCCAGGGTCAGAAGAATCGTCGGAGCGAGATCGAGCGTTTCTTCTTGCCATGGTGCAAAAAGTAGGATTAATTTAATTCTTGAAGATCTAAGTATGAATAGATAGATTGTCTTTGCTGCCAAAGATAACAGGTGAAGGAGTTATAAATTATATATTGGACTAGAGGCACAGCGGGTGGTAAAGTAATAGCATGAATTCAAGTACTGTTCACGAGGAAGGTGCGAGTTAGAGCGTCAGAGCATTTTGGCGCGAAGAGCAGCATTCGACCTTGGGTCCATTGAACATCATATATACTGCTCAACTAAGTATCACCGTACCTCCTACTATCTCGAATACGTTTACATTGGGCTTCAGGAGTGAACAGCTCATGGGGTATAGATAAAAGAAAATATGCTCATAAAACGCACGGCAAATTATGTCATACTTTTTTCCTTCCTTTTAAATTTTAACTATTATCATACAGCATCCTACTAGAAGGCTGAATTATTTCCTCTACCTTGACAGGGCAATGTCGTCTATCCTCAAAATCATCTTTACCGTCTCAGCCGCCAGCTCAATGGCACTTGTGCTGACCAAAAGTGGTTGCAAAACGTTCTCCTTGGAGATGTTGCTGTTGACTCCTCCAGATTTGATGCTAACTCCGGCGTTCTTCTCGCCCATCTCGTGTCGGTGTCTCAGGTCGGTAACTACTTTAATGCTGTTCAACCCTGCATTCTCGGCAAGGGTCGTAGGGATGACCTCCATGGCATCTGCAAACGCCTTCCAGCAGATGGCCTCGGTGCCTGTCAAGCTGCGTGCCTGCTTAGACAGCTGCGCCGCAATCTCAATCTCAGGGGCGCCACCACCGGCAATCAGAGCCTTCTTCTTCACAATACACCGGAGTACACAGAGAGCGTCGTGCAAACTTCGCTCCGCTTCCTCCAGGATAAGAGAGTTGGCGCCGCGTACCACCACTGACACAGTCTTGCCAGTCGCCTTAGCTCCGGTGACCTTGACCATTCGTGATCCCGATGACTGGACTTCCTCCACAACATCTGCTGAGCCCAATTTGTCCTCAGTGAACGAATCGACATCTGCAATGGGTTTGCAGCCTGTGGATTTGCAAATAAATTCGACCTCGTCTCGCTCAATGTCTTTGATGGCCATGATACCGAGTTTGGCTAAGAAGTGTAGAGAAAGGTCGTTGACCGCATCTCGAAGGATAGACTTTTGGATCAAGAGCACATTGCACTTAGCCTTCTTGATCTTCTTGGCCATATTCAAAAGATATAATCGCTCTTCCTTGACGATCTTGTCCATCTGGCGGTAATCGTTGACTTGGATCGTGTTTTCCATCTTCGCGACATTAGCACAACAGAACGTATTTTATAGTTGGATACCTTTAAAAACTCACATCAGGCTTGGGGGGACTCAGTTGGAACTGGATAAGACCAATACGAGCCTTCTCCATTCTAATGGGACCACCAGCATTTTTCAGAACTTGTTGTGTAAGAACCAGGCCATCCACCAATTCACTGTCCTCAATTGTTCCTCCCACCCTCTTGATGATGCGGATGTTGTTGAGATCCACATTTTCAGCAGTCTTCACGTCAATCGTCTTGGTAATAGCATTGACAGCCATCGGGCCGAGAAGGTTCGAGTACTGGGACACAATCTTGGATGATAAAGATGTGTTGGCGGCTTGGAGAAGTGAAGCATTGTCGTTTAGGGAGATGGGCTGGGACATTTCGTGTAGAACCTCGACAGCGGCGGCCGATGCCCTTTGGAAGGACTCTGAAATGACCGATGGGTGAATGCCTTTTGAAAGTAGTCGGTCGGCGGCACCGAGGAGGCTACCGCAAATGACAACAACGGAAGTTGTTCCATCACCAGCCTCAACATCTTGAGCTCCTGAAAGGTTTACCAGCATCTTCGCCGTAGGGTGCATGACAGACATGCTCTTGAGCATGGTGTTTCCATCGTTGGTAATAATTGTTTCCCCCTTTCCGCTTCGGATCATCTTGTCCATTCCTCGAGGGCCAAGAGACGTCCTGATCGCATCGGCGACAGCTATAATTCCATCAGCAAATAAAACCATTATACATCAAGTAAACATGCGTACCTCTGGCAGCCACAATGTTGGACGAGCGCACTGCCATGGGCTTCTCTTTGTCCTGCATTTCTTGTTAGCGGGGCAGCTCAGGAGCTCGAAAGTAGCTTTGGATTTTTCTTTACTTTGAAGGCGACATTCTTGGACTCGCCGGCTCCGACGGCCGATGCAGACATTTTCGAGATGTTTTATTATCTTCTTTTCAAATCTAGAAATAAGTAATCTCTGAAAAGCCTCGTAAACGGCGAGCTTTGTTGAGAAGCATGTAGTCGCTAGGTCCTGGCAGCCTGGTTTGACATCCCACCTTTGTATGCCCTACTCCGCCATATCTGTAACGGAAATTTTGGAGTCGGCGCGAGAGATTATCCATGCTCCGGCGGTACCTCCCCCCCCTGCCATTGGCTTAGATCAGGCTTAGCCCAACAGGGTCCAGCGACAGGCTCCATGCAGCCAAGCTCAAGGCAACTTCAAGATTACGGAATGCTTCTATAACCTTCATCACCATCAATACCAAACGCGCATCACGAACAGCGAGCATTGCCCTCCTCATACTGGCCGAACGATTACCCACCACTTAAAAACTAATCTACACCCACTTCTCATCCAATTATTCGTAGTATCCGAGTTTGCTCGTTTCTACGGACAGTGCCTCCAGCTTGAGGATCCCATCATGGTAAGCAAATCATCATCTGGCTGAAACAACCAAAAACTGCTGGATATGTGCCTGGCTTTACTGACGATCGAAGCCTTCTGCGACTGGTCAAAACTGGGAGAAATATAGCAAGAGATTTGCCGATGAAGAGGTAGAAGAAAAGAAGATCACACCTCTCACTGATGAGTACGGACCGCCTCATATTATAAATACCCTTTATTTTCGAAGCTTAGGTAGGAGGCTAATCTGACGGCCAGGGATATCCAAGTTCTCAAGACGTATGGTGCTGCACCGTACGCATCAGCCATCTCGAAGCTCGAGAAACAGATCAAAGAGAAGCAACAAAGTGTAGATGAAAAGATTGGTATCAAGGTATGAGGGTGTCGCACCTATGATGGATTTAACAACGCCTAATATCTTTTAACCACAGGAGTCCGATACGGGTCTTGCGCCACCACACCTATGGGATGTCGCCGCCGATCGACAACGAATGTCCGAAGAGCAACCTTTCCAAGTCGCACGCTGCACAAAGATTATTGCTGATGAGAAGGGAGATGAATCTAAGAGCAAATACGTCATCAACGTCAAGCAGATAGCCAAGTTTGTTGTTCAGCTTGGAGACCGGGTCAGCCCTACGGATATCGAGGAAGGTATGCGAGTTGGTGTCGACCGTAACAAGTATCAGATCATGTTACCGTTACCGCCAAAAATCGATGCAAGCGTCACTATGATGACTGTCGAGGAAAAACCAGATGTCACCTATGGTGATGTTGGTGGCTGCAAGGAACAGGTGGAGAAGCTGCGAGAAGTTGTCGAGATGCCCCTCCTCTCGCCAGAGCGATTTTCAAATCTTGGTATCGATCCTCCCAAGGGCGCATTACTCTACGGCCCCCCCGGAACCGGCAAGACACTTTGTGCCAGAGCCGTAGCAAACAGGACAGATGCTACCTTTATTCGAGTCATTGGTAGTGAGCTTGTTCAGAAGTATGTCGGCGAGGGTGCTAGAATGGTTCGAGAACTGTTCGAGATGGCCCGAACAAAGAAGGCGTGCATCATCTTCTTCGACGAAATCGATGCCGTCGGTGGTGCGCGATTCGACGACGGTGCCGGTGGTGACAACGAAGTTCAGCGAACCATGTTAGAACTCATCACTCAGCTGGATGGCTTCAACGCTAGAGGAAACATCAAGGTGATGTTTGCCACCAACAGACCGTCCACGCTTGACCCTGCCTTGATGCGACCTGGACGAATTGACCGAAAGATTGAATTTTCACTTCCCGATCTCGAGGGTCGCGCCAATATTCTCCGAATTCACGCCAAGAGCATGTCCGTCGAGCGGGACATCCGATGGGAGCTCATCTCCCGTCTCTGCCCGAATGCTACTGGTGCCGAACTGAGGAGTGTGTGCACTGAGGCCGGCATGTTTGCCATCCGAGCGAGGAGAAAGGTTGCCTCTGAGAAGGACTTCTTGGATGCGGTAGACAAGGTCATCAAAGGCAATCTCAAGTTTAACTCAACGGCGACATACATGCAATACAACTAAGGAGGCTTTGAATATGCTTTTAAATGTGGTGTATAAATATGGGCGAACCTTGGATGGGGGGTGGCAGGTGGCATGTTCTAATGCGTCTTTTAGTCTTTTTGCTCCACAGAAGGAATAGAAATCGGCGTTTATGAGCAGTTGATATATTATATGGTGGCTCTGCAGTATTGCAGGATGATGTGTGTATCCATATGATTTCCTTGTAGTAAAGGCCCCCATGTATTCAGCTGATAGTATTTGTATATATGCTAGTATGCCCAATACTACTACTTCATGGGGATGATAGGTAATACTTTTGCTCTCAGTGATTGCTACGCATTGCATAAAGAACAATAATGGGGCCTGTGATGTTGACGTCGACAATGAAGGGTATATATAACAAAAAAAAACTGTGATAAAAAAAAAGCGCCTTGCGGGTTACACATCATTTTCCGTTATTCCTCCCAACAATCTAGGCAACAACCAACCAAACACACGATATTTTTTGATGCCCGACCATGACTTAAAAATATAACGATATATAAAATAAGAAGGTTTGAAAGTAATAAAAAAAAATAGAAAAAAAAAATAGAAAAAAAAAACGAAAATACGTAGTTTCCTCTTTGTGCCTAATAGTACCTACCTAGATCCAATAACCCAGAATCAATAACGAAAGCTAAGGGGGGGAGAATAATGCGCCATGTAAAAATCATCAGTCATCAGCAAGAATATTCCTATTCTCTTGCAAAATTTCGAAGCTGTGAATGTTTTTTTCTTATGAAAAAAAAAAAGAAAAAGAAAAAGAAAATAAATTTCATGCTGTATCCATACTGGATAAGCATCCTAGGCAAATAACTTCGCCTTCAGCGCCCTTTTCAACGCAGCAGCGACTACAAACCATGGAGTGATGGCTGTCGATAGCTTCAGCAGATCCTCTGCCAGACATGTCTCCTTGTCTGGTGGTATCATTATTATGTTGCTTTGCCCCAGTGTGTGATGATATCGGAGGAGGCGTCGTGTACCTATCCACGTCGTCCATGTGAAAAGACCGCGAGAGAGCTTCTCCTCCTCTTTCTTCTTCTTCTTCTTCTTTTTCTGTGTCTTTCGGGAAAACAGAAGTGGAGAATTTACTGGTATTTCGGCCTTGGCATTCGCGGATGCAGATGAAACAGGTTTGTTCTTGGCATGATTGACACCTGGCGAAAGAGTCGAGGTCGGATTTCTTAGTGGGCCTGCGGTGGCAAACGTGGCACGGCATAAGGACCATGCCACTCATCTTCACGGGAGCTTTGCTAATGCTATTGGTATGGGTGCCCTGTGTCGTTGGCTCGCGAGAGGTGCGTCGGCGGTGCTGAGACGACATGTCACTACTACCGTGAGTGTGAGCGTTGTCGTAATCGTTGTCTTCATCTTCTTCGTCTTCGTCTTGGGTCATTCTGGTTCGCTTGGCTGAAGAGAATATCTTGCGCGTTGGCATGCCATTGGCGCTCTCTGAAGCTGCCGCTGCTTGTTGGTTCAAAACATGGAGTACAGTAGCGGTTGTAGCAGGACGCGAAAATTTGAAGGCTTCGTCTCCGTCATGATCCCATTTGCGCTTTGTAGCACGATGGACATCGTCGCTGACATAGGGCATGATTGATTCAAAGGTTGAGCTTCTTGCTGCTGCTTCTGCTGCTTCTGCTGCTTCTGCTGCTTCTGCTGCAGACAGGGCAGAGGAACTATTCGGACGGCGACTGATACTCAGCAAAAAGATTGAATCCGATGGTAGATAAGTAGGTAAAGGTAGGTAGAATTGTCGTTTTCTTCGGCAAAACTGGGCGCCCTCAAGGATGAAACCAATGCTCGCTAAGCAACTAAGCAACAAAGACGCAAAACCAGCCAAAATGAATATATAAACGAGAGATGGAGAGGGAGAAAAGAAGAAAAGTGTTCCTCCGTCTTACCAAAGGATGAGAGAAAAAAAAGGATCTAGGGTGGGGAAATAATCCAAAGTCAAGAAGACTTCCATGTTCTATTTATTTTGTTTTCCCCTGCTTCGTCTGATTGATTGATTGATTGATAGGATCAAAAATGTGCCTATTTAATTCGGCTTAATCGCCGGGTGAATTCCGAATTGGAACTTCGGGGCGTTTGTGACGAGCTGGGGCGATTCTATTGGAGGCTGTTTAATTAGTGGTCCTGCCTTTTTTTAATCGACCGATAGAGGGAGAAACATAATATCCTGGGCGCTGTGGTACATAAATGTATGTTTAATTATATATAATTTGCAGCATATGCTGTGAAGAAGTACATAATTTGAGCGGGATGAGGGAAAATGTTCTATAGAGCGATAGTTTAGGGATACTTAATAAATATTCTACCATCTTGAACATGAAGTGAGTAGCTCAAATGCATGTCAATTGCTTTGCCTTTGCTAATGATAACGAGGCTTCTATTCTTAGTAGGCATGCTTCGCTGAGGGTTTTTTGGTGTTTACAGCTTAACATATAAGTCAAATAGTCATTGTTTTATTCGTATTGATGGTAATTAGCTTCTCAAATTAGGTGTCTAATAATGAATGCATTACTCAAAGGTCTACCGTAGTAAGGGGCACGACCTTGACTTCTTCAATAGCTCACACCCTAGCTAGCACTCTAGACCTCTTCATCATATTCATTCATCCCATGAGGAAAGTTACCCAACGTTTTATCGAGGGTTTCTATATAATTTGTCTTCATATATGTAATTCTCTCTTTTTATTTTTTGTGACACAAATGGGAGAAGAAAACATATAGGGCAAGCTTTTAAACGGCATCTGATTTTTTACACTCTAACACAGCCAGCCACCGTACATACATCACATCGTGTCAGAAGCAACCAATCCATTTTTAACCGCCTCCACCAACAAAGGAGTTTTTCTAAGAGGGAGACTAGTAGTATACACATACACGCGGGGAATTAATAATCTCCTCATCGGCGGACCTTGGTCTCGGCAGGAGGATCGTAGGCAATCTTCCTGGACTTCAACCAAGCCCACTTATATCGCTTAACCCAGACGCTGACAGCCCACAGAGTCGTGGTGATAACTAGCGCCTTCATACCCATCTTCTTGCGGTCATCAAACTCAGGCTCGGCAGCCCAGTTGAGGAATTCGACAACGTCCTTGGCCATCTGAGAGGTACTGGCGGGAGTGCCATCTTCGTAATCAACAAGGCCGTCGTAGAGAACACGAGCCATACCAATACCAGTGCCAGGGAAGTAAGGGTTGAAGTTCATGCCAGGGGCAACCTGGACACCAGCAGGAGGCTCGTCGGGGTAACCAGTCAACAGGCTGAAAATGTAGTCACAGCCACCGTGGCGGGACTTGACCATCAAGCTCAGATCCGGAGGAAGAGCACCGTTGTTGGCAAATCGTGCAGCCTCGTCGTTCTTGTAAGGTGGAGGGATGTAGTCGGCCAGCTTTCCGGGTCGCATGGGAATTTCACCCTGTTCATCGGGCTCATCGGGGTACTCGTTCTCTTCAGCCAAGGCCTTGGCCTCGTCGACAGTCAGGATGGTACCGACAAGAGCTCGGTAAGGGACTCGGTTGAGGGAGTGGCAGCTGGCGCAGACCTCTCGGTAGACCTGGAAGCCACGTCGAAGACTATATAAGAGCCGGGTTGTGAGCGATGAAGCCTTTAATATCACAAAATTTTAGGTTCTCGGAAAGAATGATTTCATCTTACGCCTGGTGATCGAAAGTCTTGAAGAACTGCTTGTGGACCCAGGGATATTGCGTAGCGTGAAGACTATTGTTCAATCCGTTAGCAATTGGCAGTCTAGGTGATACCAAGCTTATACAGCATTTTATTGCCGCATCGAGCACAAATAACAAGGATGTGCCGCAGAAGCACAGTCATTCCAAAGCCGGAGAATCACGTACCCCTCCTCTGCCTCTGTCATAGCAAAGGCAACAGGTCCATAGAGATGGTAGTACCAGGCGAGAGAGCCGGCGGCAAGGGTGGTGGAAGCAATAGCGGCGAGGTTCAGGCGCGCGGGAGAAGCTTCAGCGGAAGCACCCGAGCTCGTCGAGGCAGCACGCTAGACACAGACAAATAAGTCAGCTTTATTTTCCCAATATCGTTTCGTAGATTTCGAATACGATTGATGTATTATCTGCTGTGAATGAAACGGTGGTTTTGCTGCAAGCTGTTTCCCTGGTAAAACCCCAAAAACAGTCCTGGGGAGGGATAGCATCATGTTTTGCTAGTTTTTGAGCTGTGGCATATACACAAACAGTAACCCACCTTAGAGATGTTCACGACGCCATTTCGAAGCCCATTGAGGGTGCGCGCCGGGCGCAAACACGACCTTGCCAACATAATTGGCAAGCTATACCGAAACCGCAGGGGTGAGCCGCAATCAAGTTTGAAGACGGCGATAGTATCAATCTCGGGTCGGGACGTTCAAAAGGGCTCATCGGAAGAAGTCATGGGCCATTCAGAGAAAATCCATCGTTCCGAAATGGGCCGACGCTGATTGGCCAAAGTCACGTGCACATGAGATGTTTCTCGGTAAGGTGGCGGTGGGTAGCGAATGCTAGCGAAGGAACACCAGCTGGTTGTCAGCTGGCTTACAGCTGTCATACCACTAAAAGAAAAATATTTTCTCCCTATAGTCGCCCCTGTAGCAGAAATTGTAGCAGCCTTGTTCTCTGCAGGTTGCCCAGGCAAAACCAGGCAATCCAGCCTGTGCCCCGCCCCCACCATCAAAACAATCTATCAAATCAATTCCTGCCTCCAGCCCAAAGCCTCACCAAAAGCTTTATCAGGGTTCGCAGCCTCCCTCCATAACGCAGCCTTTGATTTGGTTCTGGCTCTTCTCGCCTTATCTATATCGTACATTCTAAATAAATTAGCTTCTAATCTTTCCCTCGCCTGTACAATGGCCGCTTCCAAGATCTTCTCCCTTGAGGGCAAGGGGCTCAAACTCGACACCGCTGAAGACCTTGAGCCTCATATCGCCGCGCTCCGCTCCTTAGATGACGTTGAAGAAGTTCGGCTCTTGGGCAACACTCTTGGTGTCGGCGCTTGCAAGCGACTTGGTGAGGTCCTATCCACCAAGAAGAGCCTAAAGGTATGCAGACTCCCCGCGGGTGCTTTGTCGCATTCAAAAGAAAAAGAAAAGAAAAAAACCCCTAACAATTTCCAGACTGCAAACTTCGCCGACATCTTCACCGGTCGATTGTTGAACGAGATTCCGGAAGCCCTTTCTTCTCTCCTTACCTCCATCTTGAACCTCCCTAACCTCACCACAATCAACCTGAACGACAATGCTTTCGGCCTTAACACGCAAGCCCCCCTTGTGGCCTTCCTCGCTGCCCACGTGCCACTGCAGCATCTTTACCTGAACAATAACGGTCTTGGTCCCTACGCCGGTATTCTTGTAGCCGATGCGCTGTCAGAACTTCACGCCAGGAAAGAGGCGGCTCGCAAAGAGGGCAAGCAGGTGCCCGATCTCGAGACTGTCATATGTGGCCGAAATCGACTTGAAAACGGCAGCATGGCCGCCTGGGCCAAGGCCTACAGCCTTCACAACAAGATAAAGGAGATTAAGATGGTGCAAAATGGAATTCGGCAGGAGGGCATCTCTCAGCTGCTCAGTGAGGGTCTCAATCACGCCGGCGAGCTGAAAGTCCTGGACTTGCAAGACAATACTTTCACCCTCATGGGCGCTAAAGCCCTCGCCAAGGTCGTCCCGGAATGGGCGGGTCTTCAAGAACTCGGCATTGGCGATTCTCTGCTTGGTGCTAAGGGTGGTGTATTGCTAGCTGCGGCCCTATCACAGGGAAAGAATAAGAAGCTGGAGACACTCCGCTTGCAATACAACGACATCAAGGCCAATGGTGTCAAGGCATTTGCGGACTCTGCCAAGGTCGCTCTCCCTGCATTAAAACGTATTGAGCTTAACGGCAACAAATTCACCGAAGATGATGACTCCATTCTCGCCCTGCAGACGCTCCTCGAGGAACGAAAGGAGGAGAACGGCGGAGATATTGTCATTGAAGATGAGTGGGGCGTCGACAGCCTCAGCGACCTTGAGGAGGAAGACGAAGATGAGGAGGAAGAGGAAGAGGAAGAAGAAGAGGAAGAGGAAGAGGAAGCCGAGGAGGTTCATGCAAAAGCCGAGAAATTCATCAAAGAGGCCGAAGAGGCTCAAAAGGAGCCGACGGCTCAGCGCAAGGATGCGGACGTGGAAGATTTGGCAAAGCAGTTGGAAAAAACTCAGATATAATTCCTTTCATCCTTCTTTCTCTCTTTTTTTCTTTTTTTCAATTTTTCAATTTTTTTTGGCTCCCCTGTCATAAGTTGGTTTATTAGACATACACATTCACACATACACACACTATTATTGCTTCTTACACAAGACCTCTTTATCCATTCGTCTCAATGAAAGTTAATACCCTTTAGAATTCGGCGGTTTTCATGGTCTCTCTACTACTTATATGTAAAAATAATTCATCACAAGATGAATATTATGTATCATCTGTAATCAGCGAGAGGCGTGTGAAATGTTGCCTTCCCATATCCTAAGGTTATCACAGTACAGAAAATATACTACTATATTCAAAGGGAAACTCATAAATAGGATCGTACAGATAAAACTTGTTAATTTCTTGTATTGGTATTATCGCTAATATTGAGACTCATGCTAATGTGGATGGCTGTCTCAGGGTACTAAATTATTACGAATGGGACATCCAATGGTGGGAGCCACAGGAATAAGGGAGCATACATACCTTCTTCCATTCCAGTATATCACTATGACTCTCTGTAATAAGAAAAAAATCAGTTAGCTCTCACTGCGACCATCACATAAGGGTATATAAGGGGGTTATGGGATGAGTTAAGGGTTAAGAATGTGAGTGGGAAGTAGAAAAGAGAAGAAGAAAACATCTGGGGAAAACACAAGAGTTTGAAACATGAGCTCAAAACCACCCCATAACCAGCCCCCCCCCCCCCCCCTTTCAAACAGTTTGCCCCTTTGCCAAGAATACAAGTTTGCTTATACCTCATCTCAATCATCCGTTGCCGACAAAGAAAATCCTCCAAAACTAGCCTGCGCTACTATCTAACCGCGTCTGTAACCATGGGGCTGAGCAAGACGCTTTGCTATATTTGTATGCGCTATTCTTTACATATCCATAACATCCACAGCTTGATTCCCCTGACGTTGTTCAAACGAGCCGTACTGTTCCGCCAATGCCAACTGTAGCTGATGCCGGCCATAATCAGCGCCAAGATAGACGGGATCTGTGGCATGATTATAGCTTGGGCCACCGATAGACGTTCCAAAGTGGCTGTATGCGTCCTTTGGGCGGGAGTTGGCCGCCTCGCGTTCCCGCTCCCGCCTCATAAGCTCCTCATATCCAGATGTCATATAGGGTTCACTCTCCTGGCTAGCTTGATGAACCCATGTACTATTTGAGCTTTGAATAGTTGTGCCATCCAAGCTCATGACATGGTTATGCTGTTGTTTCTCATAACGCATCTGAGCCAAGTGTTCTTCCTGTTCCATCGTGGTGCTGCTCCATGCGAGAGCTGGAATATCTCCACCACTGTTTGGAGGGCAGATACTCCATAGTTCAACTAGTCGTCTCTTCTGAGGAGTATCAGCTATGCGAAACAACTGTAGCTGTGAGGGAGTGAGAGTGGATGGGTCCACGCCATGATTTCGTAGGATCGTCTCTGATGAAATGATCTCGCTCTGCGGTGGTTCTGATGAATGCCTCTGCAAGTCTGCATCTTGGAGCTGCGACTTAGCGATATGAGATGAATGGTTGTAATGTTGTGATACGGAATATACAATCGGCTGAGTAGTATGTTCAGGTGCAACTACCTCTTGGGGCATTTCTTTAGGAACCGCCTCCGGGTTGAATGTCATGTTCCGAGAGAAGAGTGCTGCAAGATCATCATGGATCTGCATGTTCGTCTGCAGTGATACCATCGTTCTGCAAGGCAAGAAATTAGCGCCGTGGTCCAAGATATAAGAGAGTGTACACATGTATTAAAGTACACAGTTGAAGTAATGGCTAGCAAGAAATTACCTGGGTGAATGTTTCCAAGGAATGCTTTAAAGCAGAAATAGCGGTCCAAAGAAAGCGATTCAGCAATATTTGCTAGCGTTCTCAGTTGATAGTCCAACGAAGTACTGCAGCGTTATAATCCTCCAATAAATTTGCTGGAATGTATGAATCCTTCTCCGATTCGGGAGTGTTGATTTTGGTTGGCTATCAAGAGATAAATAGACGAAATATTTGAACGGCAGACAGACGCTCGACTTTGGGGGTAGGAGGTAATAGGTGAAAACCTGTTATATTGGGCTACACTAAGATATGTCAAAGCAAGGTGAAATCGCGAGGTTTTTAAGCACAAGCAAAGGGTCAAAAGGACATGAAGAACAAAGTATCCTTTTGTCCCCCTTTTTTTTAAAAGAAAATAAAATCAAATCAAGATTTCCTGTCAGTGGCTGCAGGAAATGATTCGTTCGTGCCTGGAAGCGGATACTAGTAGGATATTGGGCTGCAGGATATTGGGCTGCAGGGCCGATGCCAGGGTCGCTAAGAAGGCGAGGGGTTAAAGAACAACTCAGCGCCGTCTAGCGGAAATTATCAGCGTATTGCTAGCGAACAGCGATGGTTTTATTAGATTGATTAAGTGGAGGCCAGTGCAGAAGCAGTGCAGAGGAAGTAGAAGCGAAAAGCAGAGAAGCTGGAACTAGAGGGGTTGAAGCAAAGAAGATGCAGAAAGGGTCAGATTTGAAAAAGACACTTTAGCAGATGAGATTTATATTGGTTCATGTTTTGGGAAATGTTGGGGTCACCATTATGTGTCAACTGCTTTATGTGGATAGCGCTTTTAACGGGAAGGAGAGAGGGGACACAAGGTCATGAGGAAGGTCCAGTGGCTGTGACGCAAGAGACTTTTGGGCCTCGTTTGGGCATTGGTCGTGATCTTAGTGTACTAGGTGATGGACATGGTTGAAGCATCCAAGGTACTAGAGCTGCGGGTGAATGAACATGATGTTGCGGTCATAACTTTGACGCTGGCGTGTACGAGTACCAAGTTGCATGGTAGACATATCACTACTCCCTTTGAAACGCAAGTACTCCGTACGTACATTAGCACGGCCTTCAATACTCCTTATACTACTAGGTAATCCTCTAAGGCAGTTCCAGAAAGTAGTTTGACGGAGTTCATTCCTAACAGTTCTTGCTCCGAGTATTTTCGAAACGTATTGCGGCAAAAATAGGCAATGAGATTGAAATGGAAAGGGGTAAGCGTAAGCTAGATATAATATGAACACGCGGATGATGAGGTTTCATCTGAATTCACTCATGCGTCAAGTTCCCGCCTGCCTATCCCTGGCTTTTTATATAGTGGCGAGATTAAGTTGAGCTCCCCTCCCATCGCTGCGTCTTTAGGGTAATGCGATTCAAAAATAAAACTGTAAATTCATCATTTAATGGTTCTCACCGTCATCTTCTTTTCTTTCATCGTATTCATTCGTGAAGAATAGTTCCATGTGATAAAAGACCTACAGTGCTCTAAAAAAAAACGACCCCGAGTCATCCTTGAATAACTTAATTTGTAATATCACTCCCCACCTCTCTTTTTTAAAAATAAAAATAAAAATAACTGGCGTCACTAACATTTTTGCTACCGAATTTTCATCCCACTCCTCCGCACGCGGCTACCAATATGCAGGGATCGTCCCACTGACATGGAAACGTGGCAGGTGTGGCGGTGTCATTTGCGGGGATGTGACCAACTCAAGCCACTCCCGTCATGGATCACCAGCCACTTTAGCTAAACTAAATTTGATTTTTTGTGGCGTGTGGCTGATCAAATCTGTGGCTGATCAAATCTGTGGCTTAGCAGCGTTGTGGCTTCAGTCTGTTCTCTCTTGGTCATGCCTCAGGCACAGCTGCGTCCAGCCTTGTGCGGGCGAGTGCAACTACGCAGCTCTCAGGCTGCCTGGTGCTAGAGCTCCAAAGCCAAAGCCGGCCAAACGAAACATCTCGACTTCTGACCAGCAGCCCCTCCAAGCCGGTTGAACCTCGACAATAGTTCTCACCCTTTTATACCCACGATTCTCTTTAGAAACCGGACGAAAATTTCTAGCAAATTACAGAGGTCATCATGGTAAATACTCCCAAGTATTGTTCATTGCTATCTCATGCCCTTATAGCAAATGATGTCTCGCTCTGAAGCTAAAATCAGATATGCATTTAATAGACGTCAATCGGCACGGGCTATGATCTCCTCAACTCCATCTTCTCGCCTGATGGACGAAACTTTCAGGTCGAATATGCCGTCAAGGCAGTAGAAAACGGTGGCACCTCAATCGGTATTCGGTGCAAGGACGGAGTTGTCCTAGCTGTCGAGAAGATTGTCGCATCTAAGCTACAGAAACCGGGTGCAAACAAGAGAATTGCCAGCGTTGACAGCCATGTTGGAGCAGTATGCATACTACCCCGATACCCGTGAACATTTCCATAACTAGATACATAATACTTACACACTGCAGGTATACTCAGGCATGATCCCCGATGGACGCCATTTTGTCGACCGTGCTCGAGACGAGGCTCAGAGCTGGCGCCAAAACTTCAAGACTCCCATTCCCACAGCCGATCTCGCTTCTCGCATGGGCGGCTACCTCCAGGCATACACCATGTACGGTTCCGTCCGTCCATTTGGCATTACTGCTATCATTGGTGGCGTCGACACCTCCGAAGAGACTCCCGTAGATGGTGAAGTCGGCTTAGGGCCTGCATGCGGAGCTGGTGGCAAGGTTGCCGGGAAACATGGAGGTCCTTTCCTTTACATGATCGAGCCTAGTGGACTGTATTGGGGTTACTATGGTGCGGCGACGGGCAAGGGTCGACAGGCTGCAAAGGCTGAGCTAGAGAAGCTAGACCTACCGTCTGGTAACATTACCCTGCTTGAGGCTGTTAAGCAGGCCGCACGAATCATCTATATTGCTCATAAAGATAACAAGGACAAGGAGTTCGAGCTAGAAATGACCTGGATTAGCACAGTTGATGGCCCAACCAAGGGACGGCATATGGAGGTGCCCAAGGATCTGAGAGAAGAGGCAGAGAGATTAGCGCGGGCAGAAGACGAGTCTGACGACGAGGAAGAGGAAGAAAAGAAAGACGATGACAAGATGGAAGACTAAATAAAGGAGTTTATGGTTTATTATTTTGTCGAAGTCCTGGGTCACATGTATTGTTCACAACGGGAAGGCTTATAGAGTAATGCTCCCTCTGGATGAGATATCGTACCGAGACACAGCTCTTGTTCTCTCCTCTTTCTTTTCCTTCTTCTCTGCCATACTGTAACGTGCTACTGAAATTCTTTTTACCCCACAACTCATGTTTATTATATATGGGTATCAATTCCGCCCCTGAGAAGCGTGGTTCTGGCACCAGTTATTCCAATCTGCAAAGAATGAATTCTGTAGCTTGGCCTCGCCCAGAACCCAATCCGACTGCGTCTTCGCATATACAGCTGCTGCCCGCTTCACAGTGTCCTTATCTGAAGCGAACATAGCCGAAGCTACAATCAAGCTGGCAGCACTGGCAGCCTTGGCATATGCATGGGCATTGTCCTTGCCGGCTTCTTCATGGATTTGCACCAAGACAGAAAGCAGATTTTCAGCATCATAAACAGGTGTTGCCTCGGCGGTATCTTTGCTGCTGCTGCTGTTGCTGCTGCTCCTTGCTTTCTTCATACCTTTCTGGTAAGTGAGAATGATCTCACAGGCACGACTAGCCAGGGTCTTTGTGCTAGTCGTACGCATGAGATTCAGAAGAGGGATGAGGAGGGAAAAGGCAAGAGGACTGAGAACCTCGTTCTTGACGTAGATGTCAAGGAAGTCGAGGATTCGGTGTTTGAAGTTGACGACAGACTGCTTTGCGTCCTTTTTCTGCTTTTTGCTGTCCGGTCGGGCTTTGGCTCGCTGTTTGAAAACTTCGGCTAATTTGTCCTCGAGGGCGAACATTTGTGAATCAGACATGTCGCCTTCGTCAGATGAGGATTCGGCGTCGGCGTCGTTGTCGAGGCGGTGGCTCTTTAAGATACTGCCTATAAGCTCATCGAGGTCTTGGGGACCCCCTTGCTTATCCTCACCCTCATCGTCATCGTCGTCATCATCATCATCATCGTCGTCGTCGTCGTCATCTTCTTCGTCTTCTTCATCATCTTCATTGTCATCACCTTCTTCCTCTTCGCCGTCTTCTTCTTTATTATCAGCATCTTCAAGATGAACAAATTCTACATCGGAGTCAATCTCAATGTTTGAGATTTCTTCCACATCATCATCATCGTCATCGTCATTACCAGAAGAATCCTCTCCATCAATGTCCATGCCATCATCTTCCGTGTTAAAGAGCTCTTTCTGCCCCTTGGTACTTTCGTTTGCCTCCAGGGGACCAAATAGTAATTCTAAGCCACCAGCTGAGATCTGACTTGTGAAAGCCTCAAATACTTGCTGGGATACCTGACGCATTAGTGAGGAAGGGCGGGCCACCATGGACAGCAATATTTCGACTAGAAACTCTGAGCTTCCACTATCGTCATCTCCAAGTTTGCCCTCTTGTAGCCTGTCATGGAACTGTGCCAAGTCATCCAGTACCTCCATTGCATCGGGATCTTGGTTGTATAATTGGAAAATAGAAATAGCATGAAGCATGGCTAACCCTTGAGTTAGAGTTTTGTCGTTGTCAGTCTTTGTTTTCTGTTTTAGCAGCTTGTGCATTCTTGATAATGCGCTCTCTATCGCAGATTTAATTTCTTCAGACATGGTAACTGCACTAGAATCAATAGAGGCGACCGCCTGACAGAAAGTGGCAAAATCGGAAGTCTGGCGGGTCAGCTTCGCAAGCGACGATTCCAACCTGGACCGAGCAAGCTCCTGAATTTGCTCTGTTAATGCATCCTTAGGGATATCAGACGGCTGAGAATAGGCAAGACGTGATAACTGCTGCAATGTGGCACTAAGTGATGTCCCTTTCATCTTGTTGGCCTGGGGTTCCTTTATACCGATGGAAGCGCAGGCTCCTAAGATCTTGGACAAATAATCAATATGAACCCTTAGAATTATTTGAGCCTCAATGACCTCTTGCTGAGATAGACTGGCAATGGGAGCCTGAATAATCTTCAAAGAACCCCTGTCATTTTCCAAGTTGAAATTTTGTAGGAGTTTGTCAACCGTCTTGGTGTTAGTCCGCTGGTCAAAATTGTAGACACCATTCTTGCTAAGGAGACTCTCCAAGACAGGAACGAGGGCGGTAGTATTGGATGACACAGCAACCTCAATAGTCTTAAGGGTTTTTATGGCTGCTCGATGGAGGTATCTATCTTCCTTTGCGGCTTGGTTCATCAGAGAAGTCATGAGGTTCTTACTAAACAGAATTTGTAGTAGCGGATGATGAACCACACAACCTTCCAAGAATTTTTGAAACACTGTGAAACCCTTGAATTTTTGACCGTCAGTAGCTTGCTTAGAGAACAATCCATCTACACTTAATTAGCTTCCTCGTATGTGAAAATGATTATGCAAGTTTATCTTACCGTCAACGACACGACCCCAGAACTGTGCAAAGTCTTCCACTCCCGAGTCCCCAGCCTTTAGATAGTGATTGAGAATAAGGTCCCAAACAAAGTGTAGTTGAGCTGTCCAACTAGCCTGCTTGTTATTCCGCGCATTGCTAGAGGGATCCCTATTGGATTCATTAAAGCTCTCCTTCAAGATGGCAGCCAAGTCGCCCAGGGTCTTTCTAGATAGAGGATGTAGCCAGGGCTTTACTTTGAGGTCAGGAAATTGGTTGAGAGCAATTAGCCAAACGGCTACTCCTTCAGCAGTCTTGGCAACCCCAGCATTTGAGAGCTTCTCGAGTGTAGTTTTCGCTTGCGATTGGTTCATCTGTTCCAATGCCTGGACTAGAACCCAGCCACATTGTGACTTCAACCACACTTTCTTATTGCTCAGCTTCAACAGTTCCTCTAATATTGTGTTCCACCTCGAAGGTTCCGAAAACAGAGTATGAGACTTAACAAAGCATTCAATACCAAACAATTGGCCGAAGAAGATGTCACGTTCCTCCTGGCCAGGAATATTGCCGACAATCTGTGCCTTTTCTAAGAGGAAACCCAGGACCTTGTCGAACGTCAATCCATTATATTTTTCCAACATACTCAGAGCTTTGTCTCCAAATAATTGACTTAAAATCTCGGTGATGACTAGACTAAAGCCAATGCGCGATGCATTACGGCCACTTGCTAGTCCGCGGAACAGTCGACGGTCGAGGTGCCTCTGCAGAACTGCCTCGGCGACGCCCTCGTCACCCAGAAGGCCAGATATGATACAATCAGCGGCATCAATTCTGTCATTCTCATCTTCGCTGCCAAGGAGTTCGTATAATTTGCCTTCGCGTTTTCTATCTTCGATTGTGGGGGATTCGACAAAGGGAGCTTTGTTCAACTCTGGCTTTGTGGTTGGGGCGGCAGAGACGGTGGGAGAATCGGTACTTTTGGCCCTTTTTTGAGAACTTGAAGAAGTAACGGGGGCATCTTTAGCTCCGCGCTTCCTTTTGCTGCCCATTCTGTAGGAAAATTCAAGAAAATATATTAATTGCAATATTAATGTGAGTATGTTGCCTTACACCATTAATCTGCGACAGTGCAGATAGGAAAATTCCACGATAACAAAATTTTGCCCCGACAGACCGCCTTTACGCCCCACTAAGATAAGCCCTCACTTATCCGCATGCGAACATCACATGCTATTGGTATTTTAGAGGCTTCCTGTTTACCCGTATGATAAAAAGCTGATTAGTCGATTAAGCAATCTCACCACCTTGAACGGCTCAGTCATTGTTCTGGCTTGTTTAATATTCGTCTATCTGACACGCCAAGGCTAGAAACAATTCATGCACAAGCCACTACTTGTAGGTCTAACCTAAACCTTTTCAGCGTTGTGGGGTACGAAGTGTAGTATTTTGTACAAGTATTGGGACTGTCAAGCCTGCTTGAGGCCTTAGCAAACGATGACACGTGACTTCGTGGCTTAGGAGCTCTGGTTGCCGGGCGAGCTGCGGGGTAAAGACGCGCCGTAATTGTTTACTTTGACACGCGTATTGACATTGTGTTCTTTTTGGGCTTTAGTACGTTGCATTTCCCCTCTTCATGCTGGAGCTTGGGCCTCATCGTCGCGGGTCAACGCTGACTCTGAAACAAATTTTTCATGCATGAGTAGTATCACGTCGTATCTCCACCCTTCACCGCACGCCAGCCGTTATGCTTTTCGCGTCAGGATACAAGTAGCAAGCCATCGCAAGGATTGCTAAGGTTTTTTTTTTCTTTCATCTCGTTGGCAAGAAGGCGGAGGCGTAGTCTCGGGGCTTTCCCATTTAGGAAGCGTCGAGGGATTCGCAAGAATCGCTGTCAGCTGAAGCAGGATTCTTGAAGTTGGTAAAAGAAGTTCTTCAACCCCTGATTGGACAGGGTAGGGAGCTTCTATGGCAACTGACGGGTATCCTTAGATGAGGCATGTTCGTCATCAGCCTTGTGGAAGTGCCTTGGGATAGGGGAAAATTAACAATTGGAGCATTTCAAGTAAACAAGGCGCTCCGCTCTCCGGTACTTTCGGCTGTGGACCGGTTGCTATGCGAAATTTCTTTTTTTACGTGCATATGCACTACTGTTGCCACAGTATGAAGTACGATGGTCAACTGACAGAAGAAAAGGAGATTAAATTACGGTTTGAGTAACCGCTTTTTCCGGTAATGCGTACACGTATGGCACATCTGGCACAAATCCAATGCTCGCGTGCATTGGTCCATGTTCTGTTCATTCACGATTAATATTCTTTGCACTATCGTTGCCCGGAGCTGTTACCTCTAAGACACCGAGGTACTACGCTAAGAAGTAGCGGAAAGATAATCCTTGCTCGTCTTGGTTTGTGAGCTATTATATTGCTTTGTGCTGAGAGAGCTTGTTCTAGAGTACCTGCAAATCATCGCTGTAGTGAGTTAGGTGTTGAATGGATGCCGCCAACAGGTTTAAACTAATGATTAAAATATGACGTCTACGATGTGTCGGTGGTGTTCTTAGTGACGAAATTGATTTGATTGAGGGCAATGGAATGGTTCGTCATATCAATGGAGATCTTGACCTAGAGCGCATAATCCTTTTCACGGTATGGGTTACCCTGGCGCGTATTAATCTTGACATGGCATTCGCCGATGATGGTGCTCGTGCGGAGGTCTGAGCGCATCTTATTCATTTATACTACGTACAAGGACGGAGTTTAAAGTACTTTGATGTACAAGTAAGTGGCACCTTGTACATGAATAGCTTTATACAAAAAGACAAGGGAAAAAGAAGGATTAGAAAGGGAAAAGAGCTCTCTTCAGCCCGTTTCACTGAGGTGACGTGTTTTCAAGGCGAACACTCGAAAAAGCTGCCTTGATCAACTCTGTAGCTTTGTCGCAAATGGCCGTTTTGGTATGCCTTTAGCACTCTTCAAAGAAGCGATGCAACCTCCCGTCATTTAAAGGATATCGCCAAGACTTGATCCAAAGTGCTCTCAGTAAGGAATTACACGGAAGCAGGGATTGATCTTCACAAGAGCACTGCACGGACGTGTTGCCCCCATTAGTGGTACGGATGAGAGAGCATCGTCCGGGAAACCGAACACCCTATCTTGTTTGACTCAGCAAGAGAGAGACAGGATCAACGACACCCTAGGGCGACGGGCGGATTGTCTCTCCTTTCTAGGCCCGCCCAAGAACGATGTCGATGTTGGTCCGTGAGGTATGAAAGAAATGACTGGATTCGTACAGAGTTGACCCGTCTCTGATGTTTCACCTCTGACTAATGAGAACCTCAGCCAGTCAGCATCACTTCCGACGCCCGTAGCTGGACTAAAAATGAAGCAGAAGAATGGTTTGAATGTAATGAACAATGTACATGTGTAATGATAAAAGAGCTTTTGAGATACCTAGTCCTCCGTTTAGAAGGTTTGGTTGCTGTTGGCTGTTGGCGCAATGCACGTCTAGTAGGTACAGAATACAGAGTACTTGTACCTGGTAATAATATTGTGTGCATGACATCAACTACAGGGACATGCTATCCATTGATGTGCAGAGCTATTGAGCTTTTGATTACTTGTAGTACATACATACGAAAGATATTGGATACAGGACACAGTGAATTAAGCAGATAGCTCGCCCACCTGCATTCAAATTTATGATGTCCTGCAGCAAGTCTCCAGGCCTGTTTACACTACAAGATGATCTTCCCTTGGTCCCTGTGGTGCGGAATTGTGCCAGGCCGTACCATTACTGCGGAAAAGAAGCCTGATTGCATGGTAGGTATAGTACGACCTTATACTTTCAGTGTTTCACAGTTGTACCCATACTCCGTACTAGACGTACAGGATAGGTAGGTACCAAGCGTTTTTGAGTCGTTTCGCCAATAATAGAGGATACAAATTGTTACAAAACACAAATTATAATAAAAGAGTAAATGGTATACAAGTACTCCGTACTACGTATACAGGTACGAGTACCTTTGTCCTTGGTGGAAGCGGTATCGTGGAAAGCCTTGCCTTGTGTTGTTTGCTGCTTATACAGTACCGAATCCGTACTTCGTACAACTGCAAGTTTGGTCGCCGGTTCAGGGAAGTCAGCATTCAATTTCGCATCTTTTTGCCCTGCATGTCTCAATCCTCATGGCAACGACAGCCTCAAATCCCTCGTCTAGACATGGCTGACTCGCTAGAATAAATTGATGGTTTAGGGACCCTGCAGGCTGTAAAATGACTTGAGTTGGAACGCTGGAATCCCGCTCTAATGAGCTTCACCAAGTAATTCATACCTACCAACTAGGTGCTCCGTGTGGGCAGCTCTGCGTACTTCGATACTTTGTAGGTACATGAATTGCCCTATAACTTTTCACCGCCGCTTGGCAGGTAGGCCTTGATGTATTGATACATGCTCCGTACATAATTTGTGCTGCTGTGATCAATACCTTAAGCTCCCCCTGCTATTCATACAAGTAAGGATACCTTAGCAGAGGTACACGAGATACAGGAGGTACTACAGGCGATACAGGCCGGCTAGCTAGGCTGCTAAGCGCCCACTGAACACAGAGCCCCACAGCTCACTGAGCAACCAACTCAAGGCGACCAAGGGCATTTTTACCAGGGATGAAGCCCATTCACTAACTGGAAGCTAACTGTAAGGGCATAGCTCAGGGCAGCTGAGAAGCAGTGCTGACACTGGGACTGGTCCGCTGCAGGTCTTCTCTTTTCCCCGTCACCTCACCTCACCTCACCAAGCCGTACAGTAGTAACAGGCGTAGCAGGGCCATCGCGGTCCTAAACCCCCTCTTCCCCCCCAATCACCCCTAACAACGTCCAACTCCATCCAGAGCCCGGTTCCTGGTCCTGGTCCCGTTGGTACAACGACCATTCAAAAGGCGTTGCTCTCTCACCTATTCTTTGTTCTTCTCGCTTTTCACACTCACTTGTCACGACAGTCAGATAGAAGTCTCCTCACTCGCAAATTCAGCACCGGGCTTTATTGTGTGGACAAGCGAAAGGACTACCTTGCGGGCTTGGCAAGTTTAAAAAACAAACTATCCGGTCTTGCAAGGCTCAAGCTGCACAAATTCCTGGATGCTCGTACAAGGAAAGACGGCAATTGTTATCCCATCGAGTTGCCCCGAGATCGAGGAAAGACCAAGATCAAGGAAACCACCCTTGACAAAGTCGACGTTGCGGAAAATTCAACTCCCAATTCTGCAAACTTTCATATTAAGAACGGTTGTAACGAATCCATCCACGAAGAGACTTTCGGCCCCACTGCTAGTCTACCCAGGCCTCGTTTCAAACCTCCTTGTTAGAAGCGTGGACAAGAGCAGAGCAAACAAAGAAGGGCGAAAAGAAGTCAATTGTCGAAAATAGCCATTACATACGCAGTCTTTGAACAAAGAAGAAGCAAAGAAAAGGGAGAAGAAAGAAAGAAAAGAAAGAAAGAAAGAAGGAAAAGTCTTTGGGCTTGTGCGGTGATAGAGAGGAGCTATTTTTGGCCCAAGCTAGAAACGTCAAGCTTTAATTGCTCTTCCACTCTAGTCCGTCCCTTCACTCTTTCCCATATCACGAGGCCCATTACATATTTTAAGTAGCAGCATTGCTGTCTAGAGTTGTTGACTTTAGAGCTGGGTCTCGGTGGAACATCCTTCAACATGGAAGCGTCCTCTCCATTGGCGGCTCTGCATCGCCCAATGCCTACTCCTTCATGGGGAGGTAAAGACATCTTCCGTTCCCATTACTCGGGCACCTCTGCTTCAACACCCTTCAGTCTTCGTGAACAATTACACAAGGGCACAGCGGACTATTTCAGTGTGAAAGAGGTCCGGGGATCGTCTCCTGCTGCTAGTTTGGCTGCTGATCTGTCTCAGAACTTCCGCATTGACAATGAAGCAAGGTTTGTTCTGTCCTGTGCCCCGATCTGGAGCTGATATTGTATTCATCATACTGACAGCATCTAGCCCCAAGTTCCCGACGCCTCGACGAGCACTCTTCACTGCTAACGCGATGGGCGGTATTGGTAGTACCAGAGGTAAGAGTTTCGCGAGCTTTGCGGACGGGTTTGGCTAATACAATACAGATTTTGTGACAACTCCTCCTTTGCCTTCTTCGTCGCCTAGCCAGCTTACCGAGATTATGGAAATGTCTCCTCTCCCTCACAAGGTGACTTTTAGCACTGTGATTGAGATGACGTCGCCTACTCCAAACTCTTCTGCTGCCGATGATACAATAATGTTGGACTCTCCGGCTCCAATTTCTCGCCAATCGTCTCTGGATTCAGTGAGGTCTCGCTCTCGTCAATCATCATTAGAGCCCGCGAAGCCTATTGTTGCCGAGTCAGTGCAATTGAATGTTAGACGTTGTCGAGGACACGCTGACAATATGGCTAGCCGTAGGATAGCAGCCCCAAGGCGGACTTCTGGAGTTCGAGTGAAGGCGTTTGCTGGAACTGGACCCTCTGGCTCACAAACGCCAACCTTCCAATTTGGAAACAATAACTCAACCTTATCACTTGACGAGTGCTTTGAGTCTGCTTCCCCACCACAGGACCGCAGCAGGCCTTCATCGTCCAACAGCCCTTGCCCTCCTATCCCTCTAGGCCTTCGTTCGAAATCTCAATTTGCAAGTGTCGGGGGGGCTAGTCGTCATGGCTCGCCAGGAAACTTCCATTCTAGGAGGCAGTCAAACCCTTTCTTGAGAACCCGAAAGCAATTCCGCCGCTCTTTGAGCATGTTTGAAAGTCCTGCTGATGTGATGAAGCCAAAGCCTGAGAAAGGGCTTGCCGCTGCCCCTGTGCTAAAATCTGTCGTGGCTGATATTGAAGAGGCACATGAGCCTATCCTCCCCCACTTCCTTCCTGATGATCCCACAGATACAATCCCCCGAATCACGAAGGAGACGATGCTCGACATTTTGGATGGAAAGTATGGTGACAAATTTGCTCAAAGAATGGTCATTGACTGCCGATTTGAGTATGAATATGACGGTGGCCATATTGATGGCGCTGTCAATTATAATGACAAAGAGCTGCTAGCCGACCAGCTCTTCCAGACCCCTATAGATGGGCTGACTTTACTCATCTTTCACTGTGAATATTCAGCCCACCGGGCCCCTCTAATGGCCCGTCACATTCGCTCTCAAGACCGCACCATTAACGCAGAGCACTATCCCCGCCTAACCTATCCGGAAGTTTACATTCTCGATGGTGGTTATAGTGGTTTCTTCGCTGAGCATCGATCAAGGTGTTTCCCTCCAGAGTATGTTGAGATGTCTGACGAAAAGCATCAGCGTACCTGTGAGCGAGAAATGGGTCGCTTAAAAGCTCGGAAGAACTTTGGGCGTGCTCAGACTTTTGCATTCGGCCAGCGGGAAACATGTGTTCTCGATTCTCCCACTGGCCCCCCTCGACCTCACTCACGAAATGTAAATCTCTCTCCTTCTGTTAATTCTGGTATCGATTCGCCTATACCTAGTGAACGGACACAGACTCGCCGGATGGCGTCCTACTAATCTCTACCATGTAACTCTCATGGTGTCGACTGCATGCCACATAGGTACCTAGCTTTGGCTTCAGACCTTTGTTGCCTTATACCTCCGCCCCCCTACAAGTTGGTTAACTCCGCTAAGGGTTTATGTTCTCATGACGAAAAGTTACATTTTGCTTCTGGCGATGCATTTTCCTTCAATGCTTTAAAAAAAAGGAGTCCATGAACGGAATCATATACCTTGAGCTTTCCTAAACCCTCAAGCTGTATTGCTTATTTTCCTTACTGTTGAACGACTGCTCATGAACTGCGGTCTCTCTGTTTCTTTTCTTTTTTAAAAATAATGTTTTGTCACATAATCAGCATGCTGGCAAACAGAGTTTTCGAGACCCTTACATGGGGTCTCTAAATACCTTGGTCATCATATGGGACTTGCTGGCGCAGAAGACTTGCGGCTCTTCCTGTTTGACTCCCACGATCTCTGCCGATGGAGGACTCACATCGAGCGCCGAGCACCCTACTTTAGGGTATCTGCTCGTATTATTTTTCTTTTTTTCCTTTGTCAGAAACGAATACCCCAACGCGTATGATTTCGCGTTTATACCCACAAGGATGAATGTCTTTTCTTCACCCTGCATGTTCATACTTTCACTACAAGAGGTAATATTCCTCTGCTCATTGTAATGAGCCATGGAGCGCAGCAAAGCGGGCGGCGCTTGTGTTTTATGTTTTGTAAAACTAGCTAGACAGTGAGATGTTGTCTCGGATGCTTTGGCTGTACATTATTCTATAAAAGGACATAGGTGCCCTAGCTAACTTATAAACGCATTTGAAAAATACTGGCGATATCTGGTGTGCTATACATATGAGTAACATGGTTAAGTCGAGTATTTGAAAGTCCTTCATGCGATGGCGATGCATCAGCACGGAAAGTATCACTTCGTGTCGTACGAAAAGATCCTTTATAAGAAACTTTTGTGCAAGTACCTGGTTGGCAAATGACTCTGTCGATATCTGATGCTGCTGCTCTAGTGCTACTATTAAATTTAAGGAGGACCGCAAGGCCAGGTCAGAACGAGACGCCACATGATGTCCATTATGAGAACTGCTATTATGTTATCTGCAGAGTAATAATACATGTGTAGGTGCCATATCATATGTGAGGATTTCCTCCTTGTTCAAACAATTAACACAAGCCCTCTTATGAATCATCTCAATTTGATACTCTCATATAAAGAGATTTCATCCAACATTTGCAGCACTAGAGGCTATTGCAGATGACTTTGCTCGTTGAGACAAAGCTCCCCGATCCTTATGTTTTCCGTAGTGGGAAAAAAAAGGCATCTTTCTCTTTAATGGGTGCTTGACCCGTTTAAGGTGGAGGCAAGCAAGTTTACTCTAATATCTAATAGCTTTCTTGATTCATACTTCCAATTATGTTAATACTAAGTTAATAGTCAACCACGTTATTTTGCTATTAATGAGATGAGGCGACTACAGGTTGGGAGCAACAAAGTAGAACGGCGCAGCATGCGTTACTTACATGTGGGATGTATTGTATACGCATTTTCTAAATCACGCCGAGTCATTCTTTTCATTTTGGAAGATAACACAAAGCTTTCCATTATGATAGATATCTGCAATCCTTTTTATGTTCTGTAGATTGACCTCCTTTCTCCTTCGAAGAGTTTGATACCTGGTGAGCAACTAGTACTGCCCATGATGCTATTGCCTAAAACGCCAGAAAAGATTATATGTGAAAGATGTAAAACCTAGCGATGATTATATCAAAGTAAAATCCCATTCTTTGAACGCCTCTCGGAAAGATTCAACGTCCTTTGTCTCCTCTTCTACGGTCTGCTCGCAGTTCTGCCAACTGACTCTCTTCTCTAAACCCATAAGTTTCGCCAAGACTCTGCGTCCAAATTGCAGGTCGAAGCGTGCGTCTGAAGCAAGGGGCATTACGAGGGACTTGCCCTTAATCTTATCCTCTCCATTATCTGCCCACAGCCAGACGCGAAAGAAATCACCAGAGGTTGCCATGTCTTCAAGGGCGATATCCTTGGTGGTGAAGGAAGGGTATTTCAAATTTTCTGCCTCGACACGGAAAGCTGCTTCTGCGAGGCCCTTTTGAATGATTTCGGCGGGCACGGCAACGAGTTGCCATATTAGATGGATATTGCGGTCGCGACTGATTTCCCAAGTCACGGTACCAAGCTTATGTGAGCTTTTAGAAGAGATCATGGCTTGTATAGATTCCTTAAACCGAGTCATTTCGTTGTAAGCCTTCACTGCCTCGCTGGTAGGATCTGATGTGCTACCCATGCTTGAAACAGTCGGAGAATGCGGTAAAGGAATGATAATGAAGTGACCAGGGAAATCTAGTCCCTGCTCTGTGAACGTGGTGGCCGTTGGGAGAGGTCCCTTTGCGGTTGTAACGTATGCTTCATCTCCAATGCTGCAGCACATGTGGGCAGAAATATTTGGATTCGATAAGCAGAAGTAGCACCTGTCGGGCCCTGGTGGCGGTGAGGCACGACGGCGCTTGTGTCGGCCATGGTGCCCATCGTCGTGTCGGCCAAATCGGTTGTAACCTTCGTCCTGTCTTCCTCGTTTGTTGTTGGTTTTGGTTATGAATGGAGTGGTAGTGGCACCAGGAGGTACAGCTGTATCCGATTTGTTGAGACTGAAGGCATACATGGCCTTCGCCTTTGCGTTGTTTCCATAAGGAGCCATTGAGATGAACCGTGTTGCCGTAATGACATTAGGATCCTTATCAGACGGGTGAACAAATGGCTCCCTTTCGTAGAAAAAGGCATCAGGGGAAGCCGACAGATGATACCGAGGCTTCAATGAAGCACACAGGTCTGCAATAGCCTCTGAGCTGCTCACGGCAGCTTGTTGGGAAGGCTCGAGGACTACCTTAGAGCCAGTCCAGACATTTGCCGGCCACATAGAGGTCAGCAAAATGTCAGTACTATTAGCACCACGTAAAGTCTTGGCATCTCCTGCCGTGTGGAAGGGCAAATGCTGCTCTTTTGATTGACCTCCCACCAGGTTTGTGTCGAGGACACCACCTAGAGCTACGATTCTAATGCCATCAGACGTCTTTGTTATGCTGCGCTTTCCAAGGTAGTGAAAGTTGTGGCATATTTCTTCATCGGCTTCTACTTTGGCAGCGATTCGAGGCGGTAGAGGGAGGGTGCCGACAGTAAAGTAGGTGGGGAGAGGGACCTCGAGGGACCCGTTTAATAAGTTTGAGATCGTTTCGGCGTCAGCATCAGTGTCAAACACATCTCCTGTGATAATCGCCAAGGAGAACTGGTTCTTGGCATGAAGTGTCGCCAACTTCTTAAACGCGGAATCGAGCTGGCCATTAAGACTACCTAGGACGATACTACCAGAAGGTTAAGATGAAGGTCCTGTGAGACTTTGTTGGAATAATCTTTATCAACATACATCTTAGGTGCAGCCATCATGCCTCGTCTGGCTAAAAATGGTTGTGCAGACTCGGTGTGTGAACTTTCGGAGCAAGAGTTGGCGGAATGTAAGAAAGCTATGATGCAGACCTGCATGTGAGATGCGCGAACACGCACGCGACGTCAAAGCTCTTTTTACTACGATAAGGAATTGCGCCTTCAATATGATTGGCCAACTATTTATAAAGTGGAGTGCTTACAGATCTTATCTGTTCAACCGATGATCTGCCGATCAAAAAAAAAATTTGGAACTTTGGTAGTGGGGAGGAAGAGCTCTTGAGTTTGGAGGCTTCAATATCGCGGCCGAAAACCTTTTACACAGGTTCAATCATACCGCCGCCAAGATGCCAGCCCGATCGTCCGGACGCATAGAAAAGGCTCGGAAAAACAAAAATTCGACGCCCCATCAAAGAAATCATAGATGGGAATCATTTTCGACAAAGATTGCAAAATTCAATTCCCTTCAACCGCTACGCAAAGTTCGACGACATGACCTCGACACGGAAGACTTGTCGTCGACAACATCCTATTTCCAGAATGGGCTGCAAAAATGGGGAGAGCTCAACGTTGCAACATCGTTTACTTCGTTCAAGCGGGAGGTATACCCCTTGTGCGAAAGTTTACCGCAGATTCTGCACTTTGAGCAACGAATAATGGATTCGCTAGCCAAGTACATTTCAACACAGGACAAGGAAGGACTAGAGCCGCTGCTCGATCTTTTGACAGCTTTTGCCCACGACCTCGGAATTCGATTTGAGAAACATTTCGCACGAAGCCTGGACCTCATCTTAGCAATTGCGGGAAGACCTCAAAATGTTGAAGTTATCGAATGGACGTTTGGTGCTCTTGCATTTTTGTTCAAGTACTTGTCCAAGCTTCTAGTTCCGGATCTCCGACCGACATATGCTGTCATGGCACCACTGCTCGGCAAAGCTAAACATCCTCCGTTTATTGCGCGGTTTGCTGCCGAGGCTATGAGCTTTCTAGTTAGGAAAGCAGCGGCTCCTTCATATCGCGAGACGGCCCTCGTATCCTTCGTGGAGTTTGTGCGAGACGATATACGTAATATGACAGATAATCGACAATTTATGCTATATAAAGATGGCATCATGACTATGTTGGCTGAGGCAATCAAAGGAACAGATCGAACCATTCATTCGACAGGATCTGCCATCTTCATTGCACTTTTGAACTCGGTTCCAGAAGAAGAATGTACACTAGCTGAGATAACCACATGGACGGACTTGGTCTGTGGTGTCCTAACCAGCGTGATACATCATACTGGTGTAGATACCTTTAGCGACTTTGCAGGCGAAATCTTTGATAGGTGCGATGCTAAAATGAAGGAGCATCATAATGCAGATTCTCAGTGGTGGATGGTGCCATATATTAGAATACTCGGTATTCTTGCAGGCGTTCGAAAAGGAAACCGAATCAGTGATTGGCCTCGCCTTGTTCGACAACTTGTTGCGTTCCTCTCAGCTGCGACACGACCTTTTGAAGACGCCTTTGAAAAGGGTGGCCTTCTCTGGACATCCGTCGTTGTCAATGTGGCAATTACTTGCCATCATGCTCCTATGGACTCACTTATTCCTCAAATTACACGTCTTCTCCAATCATTGACGAGAGAACCTTTCATGAAATTGTTTATACCCTTTTGCTCTTACTTTAGTGAGCTAGACTCAATTCGATTCGGAAGCCTATTCCGTAATGACTTTCAAAAGTATGTTGGATGAGTTTTTGCCTGTTTTTAGATGATGATGTGTGCTAACCTTGATCCAGATTCATAGCAACCCATTGGTCTCAAGGACAGAACGAAGACATACTATGCGTTTTACTACCGCAGATCATTGAGAACCAAGGATTCCCATCCGCAGGAGAGAAAGATTGCTGCAGGCTCCCACAGGCTTGGCAGGATCAGATCGTCTCCAAATTTGAGAAACTAGAGATCTCGCCTTTCCCTGAGCGAGGATTGTACAATAAAGACCCCCAGGTTTGGAGAGACAGGTGTCTGCCCCAGTATGCCGCACTTCTCCGAATACTCGAGTTGACGGCGGTTCATCCATCAACCAACGCCCGCATTGCTGAGCTTCTTTTACAGAAACTCAAACTTGCTCTCCGACCTTCTTCATCGCTGGCATCCGATGAAGTGAACTTTATCGTTAGCCAGGGATTTCATGCATATTTGGGGATGAGCAAAACTGCCGGATCTACTGATCCTAAGCTTGCTCCTCTGCTTCGCGCAGCCGTCCCGCGATTCTCACGGTCGGTGGGTTTTCTACGAACTTATTTGGCCTATGAGCAGATCTTTCAGCCTAGTAATGAAGTCGATAAACACGATGAAGCTGGTAGCGACACTTCAAATTCTGAGGATGATCTAGTGATCCAATCTTTGGTTGATAATTTGAGTTCTCCATCTCATGAGATCCGGTTGGTTTCCCTGGAGCTATTGAAGAAGCTCAGTAACACGCCCGCGCAAACTCAGTGTGTCGACATCATGCTACACATTGAGCAAACTCCGTTGACGCTGGAACACACTCGATCGATTGCCATGTTTCTGCGTAAGCTTGCGCAAGAGTATGGCTCATTAACAGATACGACTTGGTTGAAACAAGGAATACCAAATTTCATGTTTGGTATGCTAACTATAAGCCTGTCTCCAGTATGGGACGATTCGATAGAATCACTAAAGCAGATTGCGCAAAGTAAGGTCGGCGAAGAGGCCATCTCTACCATTGCATTTCGATGGCTGGAAGTATCGTCACCGCGATGGACGCCACCGCGTTCGGAAGCCAATTCTACCCGCTTTTTTCGTTCCGACTTCGAGTGTACCGCAATCAACTCCCTTCAAGCATCTGCAAATACCGTTCGAGAGACAGCCGAAAACTCGGATGACATGATGCTACGCAAATTTGATGACAGTCAGCGACTGGTCGAACCTTTCTCTACAAATGCCAAGGCTCAAGCATTGAAAGTGTTTAAAGCATTACCTTCTATTGCCGAAAGGAAATCTCGCCAGCTAGTGCCACATCTGTTTACCTGGGCTCGTGACGAAGAGGATGTAAATAATGCTCATGCTGAGGAAGACTTCCAAAGCCAGGCAGGATCCTGGTCATTGGCCGACAGAAAAGCACTTATTGGTGTTTTTGCACAATTTATCAACCCAAAGGTTTTGTACCAGCATGAACAAGTTTACGCAATCATGTTACAGCTGCTAGGGAATGGTGATTTAGATGTCCAGAAACTTGCTCTAAAAACCATTTTAGCATGGAAGCAAGATGGCGTGAAAATTTATCAGGAAAACTTGGAATACCTTCTTGACGAAGCTCGTTTCAAAAACGAAATCGCCGTCTTTCTTCAGGGAGACAGCGCCATCAAACCCGAGCATCGAACTGAGCTTATGCCTGTTCTCCTTCGCCTCTTATACGGTCGTGCAATTTCAAGAAAGGGGGCAGTCGGCGGCCGCCATGGCCAGCAGACGACTCGACTTGCCATTCTTAGAAATCTCTCTATCGAAGATCTTGGCGGCTTTCTCGACATTGCTGTGGGAAAGCTCAAAGACGTGCGAGTAGTTGGTCCGGCAATAAACCGAAAGAAGCTTTTTGAAGAGGAGATTATTTCTATTCGAAAGCAATTTGGTTTCTTAAATATGATCCTATCTCTCATTTCGGAGCTAGGTACCAATGTTTCTCCTTACATGGATATACTTGTGAACACAGTTCTTTACTGTCTCGTCTTCTCCTGCAGGCGGTTGAATAGTGTGGTCTTAGAGACCGACACCGATGCGCAAGAGGAAGAACAAGACGACAATATTAGCACACATTCATTACTCAAGTCGACAAGGTCGACAGGTATCAAATGTTTGATCGCTCTTTTCCAAAATGCTCAAGACTTCCAATGGGAGCCTTACCAAGACATTATCATTGAGGAACTAGTGGCACCTAGGCATGAAAATCTGCCAGCGGAGACTGCACAAGGGGTTTCGGGTATGCTGCAGTTACTGTCCACTTGGTCCAATCTCCCCAAAGCAGCTCTCTTTCTCGCTCCTCACAATAATGTGCTGCCGGATGGTGTCTTACCCAATGTCATTTCTTGCATAGCATTTGAAAAATCGAAGGAGCCGGTCAAAATATACGTGCTAGAAATGCTTCGGAGTCTAGCTAGGCTATCTTTGGCTTCTGCTAGCGAGTCCGAGTTCAATGAAGTCATCAAGGCTAAGCTTCTAGACCCGAATTCAACTGCAATATTAGACAATATCACTACTGTCCTGAAGGCTGCTGATATAAGCAATGCTCTTTTGGAGGCCGGTATCGAGACCATTCTTTCATTAGCCCCAATCTTTCAAGATTTAGAAAACGTTCAGACGGTCATTCGAATTTCAAGTTTCTTGTTACAGCAGCCTGCACGACGAGTAAACCCCAAGCTCAAGGGACGGATTCTCCTGGTAATTGAGAATTTTGTTTCGTTGCCTGACGCAGCAAGGGATGAGGCGCTGCTGCAGGATGTTTACAAGACTATTTCATCCCTTTTCAGCTACTTCAAGGATCGAGAAAACCGCTCATCATTGTGCCGAGTTCTATTGGCTATCTCGAAGCAAGACGCTGAAATTACTGATGTTGCGAACCTATGTTACGAGTTGAACTTATTCAAAGAGGGTCGTATTGATGAACCCGATTATGACAGACGGCTTAACGCATTCAATACCATCTCAAGTAGTCACGGTGATCCATGGACTCCTAAACAATGGCTGCCGGTTATTCACAACTTGATTTTCTTCATTCGCGTGGATGAGGAATTCGGCGTCCTTTCATCCAACGCTGCGGATGGAATTCGACGCTTAATTCAGGAAGCAGCTGATTGCCAGTCGCAAGAAGCAAAATCAATTTTTGAAGATTATCTCAAGCAGATACTGATGCCGTCTATTTATGGTGGTGCTCGAGAGTTTTCAGATACTGTGCGGCGAGAATACCTCCGCGTGTTGGGGTTCCTTCTCACCACTATGCCTGAATGGCCTCCAGTGGCTGACTTGTGTGGTCTTCTGAATGAGCTTCAAGAGGATTCCTCCGAGCCTTCATTCTTCTTCAATATACTCAGTCCAGCGACTTCAAAACAGCTAGAGGCCCTACGAACTTTGGAGGCTGCGAATTTAAGCAAAGAAATGAGTAGTCAAAACCTCACCCAATTCTTCATTCCTTTCCTAGAACACTTCATCTTCGGAAGGGCAGATAGCGGTGATGACCATGGCCTTGGTGCACAAGCGGCGAGTACGATTAGCAGCCTGGCAATGTCATTGCACTGGAATCACTTCCGCACAACTTTCCATCGTTACATGGGCTACATCGAATCGAGAGCAGAACAACAAAAACAGACTGTTCGCCTTCTAGGAAAGTTTACTGATGCTTTGGTATCTGCCTTGTCGGAAGTCCCAGATGCCGAAACAATGGAGGTAGATCAAGAAGAAAGCTCATCTTCTACCGTACGGCGACTGCGTCTTACGGTACCAAAGACTTCAGAACTGGCCACACAAGTTACTGAGTACTTTCTGCCGCCGCTCACCAAACACCTGCACCAAAAAGATGAGTCCGAAGTCAGCTACCGTGTTCCGGTCGGTATTACAGTCGTCAAACTCCTAAAACTGCTACCTTCTCCGCACATGGACCAGAAATTGGCGGGTGTCCTCACTGACATTTGCCATATTTTGCGAAGCAAAGCATGGGAGGCAAGAGAGATGACTCGTGATACTCTTGTGAAAATTGCTGTGCTTCTAGGTCCATCTTTTTTTGGATTTATTCTGAAAGAGCTTCGAGGTGCCCTTACCAGAGGCTATCAGCTGCACGTCCTCTCATATACGATGCACTCCATTCTAGTTGCAACCGTGCCTCATTTCGCACCTGGAGATCTTAACCATTGCCTATCGGCCATTGTCACGGTTATCATGGACGACATATTTGGAGTAGTTGGCCAAGAAAAAGATGCTGAAGGTTATATCAGTCAGATGAAAGAGATCAAGAGCAGCAAGAGCCAAGATTCTATGGAGCTCATTGCCAAGAATGCATCTATTGGTCGTCTGATTGATCTTGTTCGGCCAATACAGGCTCTTCTGATGCAAAAGATCGATTTGAAAATTGTACGCAAGATCGACGGCTTGATGGCTCGCATTACGGCTGGACTCCTACAAAATCCAGCCAGCGAGAGCCGCGACACCCTAGTCTTTTGTTATGAAGTTATCCAAGAGGTGTACAATGCGCGGAAACCAGAAGCTGAGCCAAAATTGGACTTTAAGACTCGAAAATATCTAGTCCAAAGAGGCGCAAAGAAGAGTGGCGATCGTGGTCAGACTAGCAAACACACATACAAGCTGACACGCTTCGCTTTTGAGATGCTGCGATCGATGCTGAAGAAATATGACAGCCTGCGAACCCCTGAGAATATTTCAGGTTTCATTCCCATCATTGGTGATGCCATTTTGGATGGCGAAGACGAGGTCAAGATCTCAGCGTTTCGACTTCTGGCGGTCATCGTTAAAGTCCCCTTTACGACAGATGATGGAGCGAATATATATAAAATTGCTGTGAAGGAGGCCACAAAGAGCATAGCGATGTCGACGTCTACCACGACTGACTTAGCGCAAGCAGCCTTAAAGATGCTTGCTGTCGTACTTAGGGATCGACGAGACATTCTAGTCAAGGATGTAGCCATCGATATGCTACTGGGTAAGCTAAAAGATGATTTTACGGAGCCATTATATCGACACATCACGTTCAACTTTCTACGCTCCGTGTTAGACCGCCGCATTGAGACCGCCACTGTCTACGATACATTAGATCAGGTGGGCACGGTTATGATTACCAACGACGACAAGGATACTCGAGATTTAGCACGAGGCGCTTTCTTCCAGTTTATTCGGGACTACCCCCAAAAGACAGCCCGTTGGATGAAACAACTCAACTTCGTTGTTGCTAATCTCAAGTATAGTCGCGAAGGTGGTCGTCTTTCTGTTATGGAAGTAATACATTTACTGCTCATGAAGTCATCCAATGACTTCATCCAGGAGATTGCGGCGACATGTTTTTTGCCTCTCTTCTTAGTTCTCGCAAATGATGACAGTGAGAGGTGCCGCCTCGCAGCCGAAGAGCTAATCAAAGAGATCTTCCGTAAGGCAGATAAGGAGCGGGTACTCGCATTCCTAGGTCTACTTCGGTCATGGCTTGAGAAAGACGGAAATATTTTGGTTGTCAAACTTGCCGTACAGCTTTTCGGGCATTACTTTGAATGCCACGAGGGCGCATCAAAGAATCAGACAGATTTCAAGCTCATTTTTGACAAAGTTACGGCAATCTTAGGATCAGAAGATGTACGTGAAGTTGATGCAGGGCTTGTCGGTGCCTCAATCGGCGTTATACGAGTTTTCACAACCAACTTCCCAGACAGGACCTTGACTGCCAATAAGGAGGAACTATGGGCTAAGTTACCTCGTTGCCTTGGACACAGGGAAGCTTCCGTGAAGCTCGCTGCTATTCAACTAATCAGTCTGTATCTCGCCGAGTTCGCTCAGCGAGGTGCCAATGTTTCTGCAGGCGAAGACGTGGAAGGCCCTTATGGTCTTAGGCTATATACCAGAAATGTGGAGGAGCTTGTCCGCTTTGCACTCCGGGCTTTAAATGGTACTGAAGTTAATGAGAGTTTGGCAAGTGAACTTGGGCAAGTTCTCATATTCCTCGGTCCACGTCTTCCTATTGGAGAATCTTCTGATGCTTCGGATGACGAGTCAGAGGTAAACGAGCAAGATGAGGAAGACAAGGAAGAAACCAGTGCCAAGTCTAAGGATTTGCAATACCTATTCTGGCGTTTGTCACACATCTTGCGCAAGGAGATACGGCCCAGCGCTATTGCCATCACTCCCAAGGTTGTCGCGATGGAGGTGCTAGAGACGATTTGCCGCCGGTCCTCGCTTGACCGACTTCAGCCTTCACTTAAGACTATTCTAACGCCGTTGCATAACCTCACCGACCCATCCATCCCTGCGCCTTTCAGCATGGACGAGGTGTTCAAGGCAAAGCACGAAGGTCTTAAGACAAGAGCACAGATTTTTATGGATTCTTTGCAGAAGAAGTTTGGCACTGCAGAGTATAGCAGACAGCTCATGTCCATTCGCGAAGAAGTCCGAGCTCGCCGACTGCAACGATCTAGCAAGAGGAAGATTGAAGCGGTAGCACACCCAGAGAAATATAGCAAAGATAAGAGGAAGAGATTTGAGAAGAACAAGGAGCGCAAGAAAGTAAGGTCAAAGGAGCAGAAGGTTATGAGGCAAGCATATAAAGCATGGTGAAAATAGCGTGGCAAATTATGTAACTGCAGAAGAGAATAAATGGCATGTGGGCGTTTTTGGGTCTGGCTTGACGGGCGTACGATGGCGTGATGTTGGTTTAACTATGATGATTCCACATGGATATATATACTAGCTAGACAAGTATGTATGTAAGGGTCAAAATAGATTCCCTTTGTACTTTTCCTTTTACATGTTGCTACTTTTAATAGAATAAACAGCACCTCTAATTGTGTGTGATCCTTAACGCCGTGTCTATGACTTTTGTTTATATAGGTAATCGTACAAATCCCTTCCTCTAAACCACATTCAACTCCAGCCGGGTAAAGCCTCCCAAGCAGGTGTAGATGACATATGCTGTACAAAATAGTTCCACTATCAGACATCAATCGTTCGTTCCACGTATCCATTCCATTTTGTAAATCCAGAGGATCCAATTCCAGCGTACAGTACCACGCATATTCGTACAATCCACCAAAAAATAAAAAATAAAAATAAAAAAATCTGCTACTCCACGGCATAAAACCGCTTCGAATTTCAGTCTGCTCGATCATGACGAACCTTCTGTACTTTTGCTCGTACCATCAACCACCTCTGCCTCGGGCACCGCTTCCTCAGGCCAAAACTCAATGTCCCCATCCTCACCCAAGCTTCCTCTCTTAACCAGCTGACCCTTCTCCCTCATCAAATCTTCCACGGTGATTTTGCGATCTCCAAAAATGTTCAAATGATCGCTTATAACATGCCTATTTCGACAGCTCGGACACGTAATCAGCGTAGAACCGTAGTGGTAACCTTGCTTCGAGACATTGTGGTGAGAGCGATGGCCGCAGGGGACGCAAGTGAAGGAAAGCTGGTAGAATGCCGGGCCTTTGAATTCAGGGCGATTACTTTCGCTCGATGGGGTGTCTTTTGGTGCGGGTTCGTTTTGTCGAAGTTGTTTGTGCGGGGGGCGAGGAATAGTGTGGGCGAGACGATTTTGATGCTGGTAGAGAGAAGAGATGGTGGCAAGATGAGAGCGACGGAGGACAGTTTGGGAAAGACATTTTTTAGGAATGAGAGCTTGGCGCAGGAGAGGTGCTATTAGTGAGACACTTTTTGATGCCATGGCTGAGAGAGACCGACCACATGCGATGTCGCTACAAGTTGTGAGGATGAAAGTTGTAAATCTCGTGATGGCGTTGACAGTGGCACTTAAAAGTTGTCATTCGACGATACCTGATAGTAAGTACCGATGATACTTTGTACGGAGTACGTACTTTTTTGAATAGTGGTCCGTGCGCTGGGGATGGACAACCCACAATTGTAAGTAGACGAGATTTCCTAATAGAGTAATAATAGCAAGGTCAGTACTCCGCATAATGGGCAGTTCATTCCAACTTCTTCTTGGGATGTTATTGCTAAATCGATTATTAAATAAGTTGGAGGTTACGTATCTCTTCTTTCTTTATAATAGGGTCCCAATGTTATCGAGTAGGAGGAGGCTTCCTTGGTGTTTTCCATGTTCAGTGCCTCTTCTACTAGGAGGAATATATATAAATCTCTCCAATATAAAGAGATGGAAAGCAAAAGGAGATTCATATAGAAAGACCCATCCACTATATTCTCACAATATTACCTTACCAACATGAAGTTTATGTATCTTAATACAGGCGAGTCAAATCTGTCTGTCGCCTTCCTAACATCTATCTATACCTTAAGCAGTAATAGACTGACTCTTGGCTTCCGTGTTGATCAAACTTTTGGTCTTCCGCACCTTCTCGCCCAAGTAGATGAAGTGTGATATCATATTCTTATTCTCATATTCTACATTCTTAATCTTTCATCCCTCTCATCTCTCCTCTTTAGAACTTGTCTTGTCCAACTCCGTCTTCAATTCTCTTTTCTTTTCACCACTGTATCAAAGCTTGATATCATCTGCTCAAGTCTTCCAGGAAAACATCCTCCTCTCTAGTCACTCTCTCTTTATCAGATCCTATTCGTGAACCTACAGTTTCCTTCTCAATCTTGTCTTCACTCATTCTTGTACCTTGTCCGAGAGAAAAAAAGAGACAATGCTTCTTTTCCGCATCATTCAATGGATCGTTCCCATCATTAGTCTCTGTTGGGCCCAGGCTGATGATCGATCTCTCGCTCTTTCCTTGATCAATCAAGCTCGCCAGGCTCAAGGAATCCAACCCCTAACATGGAATACAGACTTGGTTACTTATGCTCAGTTCTGGGCAAATATAATGGCCAGCGGCCAACAGCCATTTTCGCATGCTCAAGGTTCTTACCGCCCACAGCAAGGAGAGACGCTTTTCGAATATCAATCAACCCAATGTGAATCAGCCTACGACAACCCCTTGCAGACTGCTGCGCGAACTTGGCTTGCACAAGCGTCGTTGTATAACGGAATGCCCATTACGGATGGACATGAACACTGGTTGCATTGGTGTATGTATTCGTGATGCTTTGACAAGTATTGCAGAGGATTTAATACTGACTGAACTTGCAGCACAATGCATGTGGTCCACCACCACACAAATAGGTTGTGCTCGAGCCTATAGCATTTCAGAACCATACAAGGTCTTTGACGTGTGCCGATTCTTTCCAGAAGGAAATATGTAGGCGATCAACTAGCCTTTTCAATTCATGACTGTCTGCTAACTATTGACACATTAGTGTCGGACAACGGCCATTTTAGCCATCTCTTGTGAAGAGATATGGAGACTAGGCATACTTGTTAGCACTTTTAGCTGTTGACAAGTTGGAGGTCTTGCTTCATTCTATTCAAATAAGGGTTATCATTTTTCTACCTTCCTGTAGATGGTATAAAGCCCGAGAAGTCCTAGTGATTGTGGACCTAATTTAGCAGAAAAACAAAAGCCTACGTAGTCCTCTAATGTAGAGCAATTAATTCAATGTCTTAATGCAGCGAGCCGTGAATTCGTAGGGTTTGATGTAGATTTTGGTTTTCTTGTAGGGTAGCACGGCGCCAACTAACTTGTAGATTTGAATGGCGTGCAAGACCCATAAAATTACATAAGCAGCAGCGTACTTCGGATCTTTGCACAGGAAAGCGGCCAAATTTTGGGGCAAGACAAACGACGCGATTGAGAAATCCATCATCCACGAGTCGCGACATCGCCAGAGCTGTTGTCCTCCAAATCCCACGCCATTTCATTACGGTTCAATCTTTTCTTTCTCTTCTTACTTTATTAGTCTTCAGATTACTCTATTTTATCTCTCACAGTATCAGCCATTGCCACAGGGTTCTGGATCTTTGTGTGATTACCTGCGCACTGACTCCAGGAACCTCGCAAAGCCCGTCAGCTGCGGCTTTCCACAAACCGTGGGGAATCCCACAACTCTGCGCTCGCGTTTGCTTCCTTGCGCCAGCATGAGATAGCGCCAGCAAAGCTTCACCCCCGTCTTCAAAAAAGAGCACACAATGGAGCGATCAAAACCCCAAGCATTCTTATCATCATATGCGCCGCGATTGCGCACCTATAACAACTCCCTCTTGACTCCCGTCTTACCGAGTGCGCCATCAGGACCTATTTCGAGAACGACTAAGCGAGGGACTACCATCATCAATTACGCCGAGGACGGTTTCGATGACCTGGACGACGATAGCGACGACCCCAGGCGTCGGCCGACAGGCCTGCGAAGTTTGCGCAAGGAGGATTCGCAAAGTAGACAAGATCTAGCTGATAAAGTGGGAAAGGATATCAAAGAACCTGTTGAAGTCCAAGGCATATGGCGAGATTGGATGGGGAAGAGCCGGTCCGTTAGAAGCGATCAGCAGAATGCTGCCCAAGCAAATCTTCCATTAACCCTGATACCCATACGAATTGACTTGGACATTCCATCCTTTATCCCGCCCGCACCGTTCCCGGCTCCTAATCCCAACTCTGTCGATATCTCTCTACCTCAATACCGACCACAAGAGATGACTGTACCCTATAAATTACGTGACCTTTTTTGCTGGAATCTTCACGAGACGCTCATCACGACAGATCAGTTCGCGCAGACACTGGCACAGGATCTGGACCTGCCTAACCGACCCGCCGTTATTGCAGAAATTAGCAAGCAAATTCGGACACAACTGGAAGAATATGCCGGCGTTGCCCTTCATCCACTCTTTCACTCTGAACCGTCCATTACAGCACAAGCACCACCTGCTCAGGGAGCGGTGACTGCTGCGGTGAATGGAGCGGCAGGCAGCGGGACCCCAAGGCCTAGCATATTTAAATCTCGAGATGATTCCCCTGCTTCATTTGCGAGGGGGGCGTCTCGGCCCGATACTCCTATACAGACTGGAGGTCTGGCAACACCGCAGCAACAGGCGTCACAGGCACCCGAGGTCACTGCCGAGGCAACGCCCATCTTGCCTGACTCTGATGAGTACAACCCTGATGATACTTACCGATGCATCATCAACCTGAGTCTAAATCTTTCATCTATGCTTTACACAGACAAGTTTGAGTGGTCGCTTCTTCACCCCCCTGGTACCGCTGAAGCTTTCGCAAAAGCAACATGTGCTGATTTAGGACTGACGGGTGAATGGATTCCGGCAATGACACATGCCATCTACGAGGCAGTGCTTCGTCTAAAGAAGGAGGCCTGTGAGGCTGGTGGCCTTGTTGGAGGATGGGGTGGAGCGCAGCAGGAGCTGCCAAACGATGCTGCGCATGGCCAGGAGGCCGGCTGGAGATACGATCCAGATCACTTGGCTGATGACTGGGAGCCCAAGGTCGAGTTTCTAAGTAAGGAGGATATGGAGAAACGAGAAGGAGATCGTGAGCGACAGATCCGTCGACTGCGGCGTGAAACAGCTCGATTTAGTTCTACGACTGGTATGCTAGGCGGCACTCCCTTTGGCCTCGGTGCAAATGCAGACGTAGAGGAGGAGAGGATGGGTAGAGGCGAACGCTCCAAGAAGAAGCGGCGCTTCCGAAGTCTGAGTCCCCTTGCCCGTAGTGGAACTCCTCTCGGACGAGTCACACCAGATGTCGGCGGATACGGAGGAGGAGGAGGAGCCTTGACAGATATGGAACGAATGACGTGGCGATGCTCGCACTGCCGTACATGGGGTACGAGCGTCTGGGCGGTTCGAGATGGCCCTGCTGGGCCCAAGGTAAGCTATGATATAAAAAACAAACCCCCGGCTTTGAGCATTTGTTTTCATGTGATACAATATCTAACTTTGACTTGCTTCTTTCTCCCTATCTAGTCCCTTTGCGCCAACTGCGGCTACTTTTATGAACGAGATCGCAGGTTGCCTCGCCAGACCAAAAATCTGCACCTGCAAGACATTCGAGCGGTCTAGGAAGCCACTGATGAGCCCCGTCACGATAAAGAAAAAGAAGAAAGAGGAGAAGAAGCTTCAAGTCTACCACTTCATCGATCCCTAGAACAACAACAACAACAACAACAACAACAACAACAACAACAACAACAACAACAACAACAACAACAACAACAACAACAACAACAACAACAACAACAACAACAACAACAACAACAACAACAACAACAACAACAACAACAACAACAACAACAACAACAACAACAACAACAACAACAACAACAACAACAACAACAACAACAACAACAACAACAACAACAACAACAACAACAACAACAACAACAACAACAACAACAACAACAACAACAACAACAACAACAACAACAACAACAACAACAACAACAACAACAACAACAACAACAACAACAACAACAACAACAACAACAACAACAACAACAACAACAACAACAACAACAACAACAACAACAACAACAACAACAACAACAACAACAACAACAACAACAACAACAACAACAACAACAACAACAACAACAACAACAACAACAACAACAACAACAACAACAACAACAACAACAACAACAACAACAACAACAACAACAACAACAACAACAACAACAACAACAACAACAACAACAACAACAACAACAACAACAACAACAACAACAACAACAACAACAACAACAACAACAACAACAACAACAACAACAACAACAACAACAACAACAACAACAACAACAACAACAACAACAACAACAACAACAACAACATCAACAACAACAACAACAACAACAACAACAACAACAACAACAACAACAACAACAACAACAACAACAACAACAACAACAACAACAACAACAACAACCAGAAGAAGAAGAAGAAGAAGAAGAGGAAGAGGAAGAAGAGGAAGAAGACGACGACGACGATTCCTCTGTCTTCGAGCTCACTCCTCGACACAACTCTCGCCGTCACCGCTGGCGACAATCCCTGAATTATCAAGACGCCCCACCTATTTGCCCGCAACTTGTACCGTCTTCGCCTTCTAGACGATGGCCGGATCCGCTGCGTATGCAGAGCAACGAAAGGATGGCAAAGATGCGTGCGAGGAATGCTTGGGGGCTCTATTTGCGGGGACAGAGGTATTAAGTATAAGTAAGTAAGTATTGGGGGGGTTTTTAGCCAAAAATAAAAAAGAAAAAGAAAAAAGCATGGGGGGAGAACAAAATGAAAATTGCAGATTTCTTTCTTTTCTCTTCTCTTTTTTTTTTCTTACCCTTTCTTCTGAGAAAACTTTCTTTTTCTCTATAAATCTTAATTATTGGGTTTCTGGGCGTCACGGACAAAAAGGAGGGGTTTCTTTTTGGAGGGACTTGCTTATATGTGAGGCCGGGAATTGACTGATGAGCCTTTCACAAATCTGGAACTGTAAATCACGGTTACTATTTTATGGCAGAACAAGATAGACAAATTTAAAAAAAAAAAAAAAAAAAAAAAAAAATATCAAAAAAAAAAAAAAAAAAAAAAAAGATGCTAGTACTCTGTAGCTTGCTTTCGGATACTGCTTTAGGGGGAGAAGGCCTTTGAACGGTCTTGAAGGATACATGGAAAGAGGTAATACATGCACAAGACATGTAGTGTAAGGATCAACCAGTGGTACTGCATTTCAGAGTTCACCCGTGGTATTTATTAGCATCATTCCATCTATCCATTTCACCAAGGTGTCAATGTCCAAAGAAGGTCTTGCCCTCTGGCGGGTATAATGATATGATACAGAGTTATTTGCATTGCCCTACTCACGTCCTTCGTCCAACCATATTGCTTGTACATAAAACCAACACCGGCTTCTAAATAAATGAACGCATAAAAAAAAAATAGAGAAGAAAGGATGCTGCTTCATCAATGCACTCCTACTGCTGATGAGCTCGTCCGTGCATCATTTGCGAAACGTCGACTCCAACCCATCGAATCTCTCTCGGCTGTTGAGGGCTACGCGTGATAGCCGGTCCCCGAGGTGAGGAAGTGGACGGAGAGCTGTTGGTATAGGTAGGCTGTTCCATTTTGATGCTCTGCATCTTCCTACGTTCCCTCAGCCGCTCAATGGTATCTGCTGACAGCTGCTCGAAGCTCCGCTTTAACATGACTGCGTCTTCCCATCGTCGTCCATATACGTCCAGTGTTTGAGGAACGCTCTCAAGGCAGCGTAGACTTCTACTGATGTTGTCTTCTCCAGCTTTCCCGTTTCGTAACTGAGGTCGTGCAATTGGAGGCGCTGGTGGAGCACCGGGACGAGAAATAGGCATTTGTATTTGGGCACCAGATAGGAGCATATCCTCAGAGTCTCTTAACACAGCGAGGAATTGGTTTGCCATGAAGTAAACCTTTAGAGCATCGTGATATGTGTACAAGGCCCCATTGAGTCCAGCATAGGCAATCTCATGCATAGTAATGAGGTACACTAGAGAATACTCAAATATGAGGGTACGATGATAATCTGTAATCTCAGGGGCTCTCGCTGATGGCGCAATACAGTATACATAGCTGTACCTTAGTTCTTGCTCAAACATTTGTCGGATTCCGACAGGAAGAGAGTTTGGTAACGACTCGCCCCATTCTCGCATATCGAGACACATCTGCCACACGAACGAGGATGAGTCCGGTAAAGGAGTCGAATATGATTGATATAATTCCTGATACCAATAGGATTGTGCTCTTCTGAGCTGGAAGAGCAATAGACCAGGGTCAGCAGATTGTGGACCTGAAATTGGACCAGTTTCAGACTCTTTGCCTTTACGATCAAGATCGGCTGCATTCGGAAAGGCAACATGGCTCGCATCATCTGTGAAGGAAAATGTCCGAGCATGAACCATACTTATTGATCTAAAATGACGAGTTAGAAGGGAGTAGAAAATCTCACAAAAAGGTTCAATATTTTGGGAACGACGGACCGATCAAGGGCATATGTGCAATAAAAGATCTTCCTGCGCATATCTAGGGCGACGCGGTCTACAACCGATGATACGGGGGGGTCCTGATGAAATCCGAGATCGATAACGGCACGGGCCGTGAATCCTATGAGAAGCCAACTATCGAAGTGGTTTGGATCCAATATGGCGTATTGTGTAAGGAGGAGCAGTGACTGGATCTGGGTGGCATACCCAGGGGCCAATGCAGTATCCGCGTAATCCAGCGCCCTAGAAACGAAGTTGACGCCGAGGTTATAGTAATCATCATTGACCTTTTGGCTTTGCACAGTGGATCCAATGGCAAGTATCATATATAGCAGCCAGTAATCTGATGCGTTGATGACACGCTCACCTTGCTGGTAGTAGACGTCGTTCAAGATGGTTAACGCAGCTGTTTCTGAAAAGCATGGGAAGAGCGGATACAGGTTTTTCATAAAATGATGAAAAATTTCACTTGCGTGTTGCTTCTGCGGTAGCGGAGACTTGGGAAAGTCTGGAATAGGATCCTTTGTTGCTGCAGCTAAGACCAGCCGGGCAAAAGTCATGTCGACGGACGGCTCAAAATCTCGAGTCGTGGCGTTGACTGATCTGTAAGGAATAAATGTCAATCAACCAACATGATCATGAAACAACAGGCATGTAATAAGAAGGGATAAATGGCTTCTTACAAGAAGCCGAAATCAGAAATCAAGGAATTGACGTCTGAATTTTCACGAGTTCTGGCCGCTTTTCGATGAATTGCTGCTCGGATTGACGCGAGGGAATCTCTTCTATCAACGTGGGCGGTCGCTAATGACTCAGAATCATGGAGGGCTACAGAAGCCTTCCGAGACTTTGCATATGCGATACGTCTTTCTAGTTTTTCTATGCGAAGCTCAAGAGCGGCGACATAGCTGTTGCGCGTTGGGTTAATGACCGCAGAACTCAGAGAAGGCTGTGAGATAAAGTCTCACCTTCGTTCCTTGCCCCGCGCAAATTGGTCATTTGCCGCAGAACAGGCATTCTCACGACCAGCTTTTTCACAAGCGGTGCAGGCAGGAAGTTTGCCATCACACTGTCACGAATGTTAGATGATGATGATGATGATGCCTAGTGGTTGTTTGTTTGGTGAAGAGGAGGATGAGGGGGATGAGGATGAGGAGGGGGGGAACGCATGACAACTCACTTTAACCTTGGCAGCTCGACCTATATTTTGAGAGTAATTGTTAGATTCATGTCAAATTCATTTTCGTTTAATGAGAAAGACGGAGGAGCGCATGGCCGACTCACATCTTGAACAGGCTGACACTGGCCGTGAGACTCTGAGGAGGGGAGTATGTGAGAAGCTACTGCGGGGCATTGCTAGGGCGGATTTTTTGGGGAACCCGAGTCGCCCGTTCGTTTGAGGGCGATTTGATTCTGCTAAACTGAAGAGAGAATGAGTGCGCGCGCCAAATGAGCCGTTGGGGTTTGAGGGTTGATTTTGTGATTGATTGCTGGCAAGGACGCGATAGGTAGGAAGAAGGACTTGACAGAATGGCAGCTTGACTAGGTAGGCTTCCGGTTGTTTGTCGAAGATTGCTTGTCCCAAAGGGTACGAGGTGCAAAGGCGGAACAGCCAGGCAGGGTGCCGGATGATCCTGTCCAGCCGTGGGATTTTTTTTTAGCGTCTGGTCGCTTATAGTTAGAGGCTCAAGGGTACTAAAATTGGTACTAAATAGGTACCTTAGGTGCTACAGCTAGGCCTACCAGTCTACTACTACTGCCGTATAAAGTACACCGATATCACCTCAACAAAGTTTGATGGGATCTTAATGCTTGTTTAGGTCCCTTACCTATCTGGAATAAATAAACTGACCATAATGACGCTGTCACGATACTGGTATGGAAACATCTCTGATAGGGCTGAGAAACAAAAAAGGAGAGCAAGTACCTGCTATAACTTAATCTTTTAGGTTTGAGACAGCACTTGAAACTTGGCTAGGATTTGAAATACTACTTGTAGATACTGAGAATTAAGCTTATTGAACTAATATTCACACCTTGAAACCCTTGATAAGTTACAAAGTACAGCACGATATTGGAACAACTTATCTCAGCATTTAGCCTGTTGTTTATAATATTTGGAAATGGAAATTACATGCCGCTTTAGGATGATATCATTATATCACATACATATGACTACTTACTACCAATGCAGGCACAAATACTCCATATCAAGGTTAGTACTTTTCTAGGCAGCTTACTATGTATATCTTATATGCAACCAACATATATTTGCATTCCAATCTTGGCAGTTAGCATTCGTATCATGTATTTACAGAAAAGACTGAGTGATGGAGTAACATGGCTTCAATTTGGTAGATATGTCAAGCCTTGTCTATATCTCTCAAGACTATTGTCTGGATAAAGAGTGTCTTGAGAGCACTTATACTCCATTTAACCTGTACTACGTATATTCATTACAGCCTCTAATAAACTGTAGTTACACAAAGCTCGCTTGTGTCAGTGTGAACCAGCTCCCCGTGGCCCCCAAATTGATGTGATTATCAAACCATCTGATTATCTGCAGCTCACCATCTCACCGCAAAAGCCGCAAGTGACACCTGAAACATGCCAATACTACATATACTACATACTACATACATACTACTGTACTACATACTACTGTACTACATAATACATAGTCATAATGCATGGCATGCAGAACTAGGTTGCACTGACTGCTGCGCTGCTTTGTTTAAACCATACTTGCGCCCTCCCAGCTTGCTGAACCAAGTTAAAAGACAGACCCATGCCATCCATTCATGGCCTTTTCTTTTCCCCTCTGTAAGCCGCCTTGTTCATACTTCGTACTTGGTGGTTTTCGAGCCCATGGCACCACCTCTAGCTACTACCAAATACTAAAGCTATCAGCACGGAGTAACTACCTTAGCTATGTATTCCGTCAATCCGCACAGGCCTGAGAGCCGCTGAGCTTCGGAATTAGTAACTGCTTAGTAGACGAGGCCCCCACTTTCCTGATTCCCATCGACATTGCCCGCTGTTTTCACACAGGGCTTGCTACCTGATTGGCTCTGCCGGGCGGCTCATGTGCATGGGGCCTTGTCTCATTTACGCATCCTATTCCGTACAATCTTAGTAACCGTCGCCCGGATCTACTACTAGGTACTAGGTAGTACCTCTACCTTAGGAGGTACCTATTTCGTACGGAGTACGGAGTACGTACTTCAAGCTGGCACTTGGACTAGCCGCATGCCAGCGCTCTCGCATCGTCCGTCACAAGCTGACTTCGTATCTACATGGCATCTTGACCTTGCAGCAGCCATATGAGCTCTAGCTCTCGAACTCGTGTGCTTTAGATCTCGCATCTGTGTCGTGCGTCGCCCTTGAAGCTCTGAGACATCCAACTATCGCTTCTTTGTACTCACCCCACGAAGCACTAGGTCCTATTACGTATGTAACCTCAGCCGCCTCATTTTCCTTTGCCCCGCGATGAGGCAAACCGTTAGACTTGTTTGGTCACCATCATGCTCATTGCGCCTTTGTGCTACTGTAGGATCCATCTAATTGTCGCTGACTGTTATTTCTGGTCATGAAGATTGCGCCGCCGCCAATTGGTTAGCATCGTATTTTCCTCCTCGTCAACGGTCCGTGCCTAGAGAATCCCGCATTGGCTCCGTTCCGAGTCCGTCAAACGAAGTGAACGTCGCAACAACCCGGCAGCGTATCAGAGCGAGTTCTTGCGACGCTGAGAGTCTCCGAAATAGGGCAACAGCTCTCCTGGTCCTTCTCCCTTCTTTTTTTACTTTTTTTTTTTTCTTTGATCTTTTTCAGACTGAGAAGCTTGCCGCTCAGCGTTAGCGATATTGTATCCCATGGACGCAACGCATATTTTTCGGCAAGGCCTGGGAACCGTCGCTCCCCGTCCCAACCAAGTCTATGCGCAGCCGCGAAGCTTGATTCAGAGTCCCGATGACTTCTTTGACGGTGATACTTCGAGTCACCGTGTTGCTCACACGTTGACTGCATGCTGTCGTTGCCGCCAGGTACGGATACCCACAGAACCACCCGTTCCATTCAGGCTGCGAGCCTTGGCATCTGTCACCAACCATGAGAAAATGCTAATCCCACATGGCAGCGAAAAACGAGATGCGACCCGACGCTGCCTCGCTGCCTCCCCTGTGAGAGGTCGGGATCTGTATGCGAATATCTTGATACCGCCAAGGGCCGCAGAATCAATCGCCGCTATGTAATTTCATTACAAGATAAGGTCAGAGCCCTCGAGGCCGAGCTTGGCCAGTATACTGATGAGGATGGCGATCATCCTCCAACGAGCGAAGAATTGGTCCGTCCCGGGGGAATGATTCGCTTGAGTGGCAACGACGAGACACCCCGGTACCTGGGACCAACAAGTGGTATCGCTATGACGCGATTGCTCATGACCGAGGCCAAGCGATTTACAGATTCCAACAAAATTTCCGATCTCATTCCCGAGGTCCGTGCAAGGAGCCAAGCTCGAATGCAGTCCATTCAAATGACAGGATCGAGCAGTTCTAGAAAAAAAAGTTATCCTATGGTCAGCGAATGTCCGGCCGAAGGTCTTCCTACGCGTCCCGTGGCCGACAGATTGATAGAGATTTACTTTAAAAAAGGTAAGCTTTGTAAATCCTTGTCCCTACACATGTGTTACCTCAAAAGACTAATGTGCCCAGCTCAAATCCACTGGCCTGTGCTTCATGAAAAAGTATTCCAGGCCGATGTTGAAGCTGTCTATAATGGTAACCCAGACGCATACAAAAACTTTCTTGTTCGCATGGTTATTGCCGTTAGCTTGCAGAAATTAGACACACAATACGCTGGATTGGCCGACGGGTATTATATGGCAGCGACCAAGTATGTTGAAGAAATCATTCGCCCTAAAGATCTCAAAACATTGCAATGCCTTATTCTTATTGGGCAATACTCACTACTAACTCCAACGCGAACGCCAATCTACTATGTTATCGGACTCGCCACCCGAATATGCCAGCAGGAAGGGTTGACAGATGAAAAGACTATCACTTCAGGCTACAACTTGGACCCTCAAGCCATTGATATGCGCCGGAGACTTGTGTGGATAATCACAACCATGGAATTTGGACTTTCCTACTACATGGGTCGTCCCAGCGCCTTTGCCACCAACAGTGACCGTTTAGATGTTGAGTTTTTTGCCAGCGTGGACGATGAAAATATCACACCTCAAGGAATTCTGCCTGGCCCACCTAGTCCGCGGAAGCTCGTGACAATACACTTCTACAAGATGAGGAATCCTCAAGCCGAAATTAAGAGAACTCTCTATGAGAGGAAGAGGCCTGAGCCTAGGAACGACGATCATCCGTGGTTCCATAATATGGAGAAGACGTTGAGGGACTGGCTGAACTCATCACCAGAAGATCCCCCATGGACTAAACCTTGGTAGGTTGACTCAAACCCCCCTCCCCCCCTTTGGTAACATAGGGGACTGAATTCTGACATTAACGATAGGATTTCGGGATTTTATCATCAACTGAGAGCACTACTATATCGGCCTTCTCCCCAGATTCCACAGCCATCGGCTCGTGCAGCTCAAATCTGCTACGAGTCTTCTGCTGCCTTGATCGATATTTCCCAGAAGCAGTTAGGGGGCGATATCGTGGACATAACATGGGTATTTCTCCTAACTTTGAACATAACTTTAAGTACTCTACTATGGACAATATCATATGCCGAGGTCCGACGAAACCATCCCCGAGAAGAAGTCGAGGAGCTGGTGAATACGGCATTGGAATGCCTAGACCGATGCGCAGAGCGCTGGCCTGGAACAACAGCGACATCACAACTCTATACCATATTTTCCAAGGCGTGCCTGCAAAGCTATGACGCACAGGTAAAACTCGAAAAGGAACCATTCTCGTTTGGGAGCCCGTCAACAACAAACGAAGCCCATTCTTCGCCGGAAGGCTACGCCCAGTCAACAGCCACGACCCCTCGGCCAATCCCCTACCTCAACCCTCCACAGTTCGGCTATGTTTTTGACTCGTCTCCAGAGTCTATGAACAACTATGTCTTCGATCCCAACTATCCTCCTCCACAACCAACCTTCCGCTCCAACTCCATCTTTTGCAATCCGGCCACAGACAACGGCAGTCGACGTTTTTCCTATTTCCCACCCGATGCCATTCATATGGGAGATGCTGGTTCAGAGGATCCGTCCCATGGTGGCTCTGTAGCAGATCAGATACCCCATCAGCTGCAGTCACCACCCGAATCGTTTATCCAACCTAATATACCGGCAGCCTCGCTTAGACCAGCTTTATCGCCTTCAGCAATGTCGGTAAAACAGACGTTGCTTTCGGCGCAAACCAACATGTCACCACCCCAGAAACCTATCATTGCGCCACATGTGGCCCAGCCGCCGCAGCCGCAGCCGCAGCCAACATATGCAGCCTCACGAATGACGCAGCCAATTCATCACCAGCGACCTCTACCGCCAGCCCCTACGTCCGTGTCAGACTGGTTCTCCCCTCCATCGCAATTCATGACGCCGTATAACTTTGTAACCTCAAGCAGTGGCTACTTTAATGAGGCCATAGCTGGGATGAACGGGTTTGGCGGTACTCCGGGACCCGGCTTGGGTCTTCATAATATCACTGCGCAGCTCGAAGCAGGTGGTATGCAGTTTGGCTACTCGCCTGGTAGACAAGGCAGCTTATCCCAGTCGCAGCAACTAGAGCTCATGGAGGACTTGGAGAAGGACGGTGTTAGTGCCATGGATGCATACTTGCAGGAGAACCCAGTTAATGAGAGATGGTACTAGGTATACTAGGATAGCCCTCCCCCCCTTCCCCCTTTTTTCTTTTCGTCGTCACCATCATTATTAGTGCAGTTATTTTGGGAATTGAATGGATATGACTATTAGATGGATTTCTGGCTATATGGGAGTACCGCTTTCTACTGTATTCATGTATACCGAATTGGATTTTTTTTTAATATCAATTTTCGAAATATTCAAAGGGAGTCAAAGGATGAAATAAAGATAGGATTCAAATTACTTCAACCTTGGAATTTCATTCATCTGTTCACAACGGGAAAAAAATCATTTCCCTATATTAACTAGTTTTCCTACCGCCTAGTGTCCGTCCAATCGTCGTAACATTCCCGATGCCTGTAAAAACGGCCGCTAAATGAGTGTATGAGTGTGTAACTATAGTATCCATTCCTTTCATTATGCCCCCAAATTCGTAAACCCTACTTATCCTTCCTTCCCAGCAAAATCCAAGCTTCCAATAACGAATGTAATAATTCCAGGAAAAAATGCTTCATAGAGAAGCCCTGGATTATACATTACTAAATAAGTCGTCCTTTTTTTTCTCGTGTCGTCCGTCTGTTGACGCAAATAGAACAAGCCATAATCATAAGAAATAAAAACGGGTATAAAGATTTGTAAAGGAGAGTTTATAATAGTAACCAAGGTTGGTTTTTTTTTTTTTTTTTTAAAAAAAAATTTTTTTTTTTTTTTTTTTTTTAAAAAAAAAGGCAACAAATGTTGTTCCATATTTAAATGAGCACAACACCCAGAATGGCCACAATCAATAGGCCAATGTTTTCACTGGTCCTTGAAAGAGTATTTGAAATAGGTAGGCCGCTTGGTGGCGGAGTATTGGTGCCCGTTCCTGTGGCAAAGCCTCCGCCGCCATTGCCGTTAGGGGGTACGCCGGTAGCTCCAACACCGCCGCCATTACCGCTTCCGTTACCGCTACCATTTCCATTGCCGCCACCATTACCGGGAGTGCTTACTCCGGTAGCTCCAGCAACACCGGGAATTCCAGCGGAGGAGGAACTTCCTTTTTCAAAAGCTCCAGGTGAAGAAAATCCTCCCGTTGGGACAGCAGCGCCCGTCGGAGGAGTACTACCTGTCGGAGCAGTGCCAGATCCGGGAGTGGTATTCTCAGTCCCTCCTGGGGGAGATGAAGGCGCTGATGATCCAGGAACGGTTGCGCTAGATGAAGCTGAGGCTGACCCCGATCCTGTTGCAGAAGAACTTCCTGAGCTCCCAGCAGGGGTGGATCCTGGCGTGGATGCACTTGACGATGCCGATTCAGAAGGAGGGCTGGAAGATCCTCCCCCTGGAGTAGAGGATGGTGGCTTAGAAGAAGAAGAAGATTGGGTAGGAGTTGATGATGGTGGTATAGAAGAAGAAGACGACGACGACGACGAGGGGGTTGAGGATGGCGGAGGAGAAGACGGAGGAGACGAGGGCGGCTGTGACGCTGTCGGGGGAGGCGTGGATGAGTGCGATGTAGGAGAACTGGGAGGAATGCTGCTCGAACTTGAACTTGATTTGGAGCTAGTAGGAGGAATTGACGTTGAGGTGGGAGGTGCTTGAGTAGTGGTTTGCTGAGTGCTGGAAGTTGTAGAATCAGAGATCAACGATGTGGGACTCGCAGAGATCTGTGTAGACGTTCCAAGCGTGGGTGTCGTTGACACAATGGACTCGGGCCCCGAAGTTGTCGAAGACGGAGGCGACGTACCCTGTCCCTCACAGAAGAAAAGGAACTGCGAAACTGCAGGATCTAGGAATGTCGGCACTTGATCCTGTGTTATGTTCGCAGCCGTGCTCACGCAGGTGACACACAAGGCCAGGGAGTTTTCGAAATCAGATCCTTTTACGCAAAGGTCTTGTGACTTGCCATTTTTCATAGCAAGCTGCAATGCCTGATTACAATTGCCAAAGCAAACTGCCGGTAGAGGAGCCCGCTTAATGTTTTTGTGCGTCTTACGGGGCATGCGTGGCTTGAATGCTCCGTTGAAGCGCTTCTGATTTCCTGCTAAGCTCGTAGGCACCGGCCCGGCTGTCAGGCTGGCCTGCGAAGCCCAGTTGCCAGTTGTGATGGTCTTCATGCGCCCAGACTCAACTTTGCGGAGTATATCAAATTCGAAGATATCGTAAGACAAGCCAAACGTTTCCGGGTTCAAATTGAAGTAGCCATATTGCGGGGGATAGTAGGCCGTCTTGCCTTTTGGCCATGTCACATTGGTAAGTGGCGGAGATGGAATGCATTCCTCAGGTTGGCACACAAAATCGGTGCTCGGAGGCCCTGGCCAGAGGTTGCATCCGGCTGGCTTGGTAGGATTGCAGACAAATCCAGGCTTGCAGCCAAATGTGAGATCTGAGACTTGATTCAAAGGCTTATAGGATCCAGTCAATTCTGGGCAGAGAGAGACTTTAAAACCTAGATTAGCAGGTACTCTCTCCACCAATTTTATAGTCTTTGTCACATGTTCGACATCGTTCTCGCGCTATGGGAATCAATTATAAGCTTATTGCAGAGGAAAGACAAAATGAGTTGTCCGACGAACCGCTTTTCTAGTGTAAACTGTTTGACTTGATCATGTTAGTCTCTAAAAATTCATAGCACAATTAAGATGATGAACACACAAAACTTACAAGACAGAATTGTCAGGCTGGGCTACAGTAGCGACAGCACCGGCAAATGCGCCAATCCATATGGAGGTAAGCAGACGCATGTTGTACCGAGTATCTCAACTCAACACCCGGGAAGCGGTTGCGCCCTCGAGTTATACGGAAGGGCAAAAGAAAGAGATGGAAGGGCAAGAGATGCGTCGAGGCCCAAGACAGAGTAGTAACGAAAGAATGAGGAGGGAAAAAAAAACAAAACCGTACCAAAGATGGGACACTAAAGGCGGTAATAAAGAAAGAAGGTCTTTAGTACAGGATCTTTATGGTGGTAGATATGGCGAATTCTGTAGACCGAGCTGGTGCAATCCACTTCCCCCTGGTTGACAAGATCCTAGCCAAGTTACTTCGTATTAATATAAGTAGACTAGTATCAACCAACGTGGCGTGGCCTTGTACGTGTAAGCCTCACCTTACCTCACCTAAGAACCAAATTGACCGCCTATCAATGGCAAGGCTGACTTTCAAACCTGGAGTACTCTATATTCAAGACAATATAATAGGCATAAGCTCTGGCAAAGAAAACGTACAAGTAGACCTGGAGTCACGGAAAGATTTACTCCATATTACTATTAGTATTACAAGTAAGGTCATGGCAAGGGCCTTTCCCAAAGGCATACCATTAACAAGGAACAACATCACGTACCTAAATAGGTGTATGGCCCCCATCAGACGGATCATGCCTAACTGGGATATCGGAAAAGAGATACAGGCACTCCGTAGTGGCAGCGATGACAAGGGAGGCTCGGCGAAAATCTACTCTGCAGTAACGTTATCCTCTTCTGTAGGGCAAGCCTTACAAGACCCTCCAACAAGAAGCACGCTCTAGCTTGACTGATTATCGTGGCGCACGGCACATAGCAAGGATCGACCGGCGATAGGACTGGCCGAAAGAGAAGAGACACCAGAGCCTGAGGAAAATCCGGGAGCCCTTCCAAGCTACTTTTTGCCACAAAACGATACATCTTTGATACCTGATTGATAAAAAAATTTTCCTTTCTCAAAGTAGCTATAACTACTACTAGCCGCAAGTAGACATATGTGCGAGCAACGAGGATTTCAAATGTCCGTGAGTGGTTGGATAGGTAGGCAGAAGTATGCAAGTTGTGGCAAAGTAGGGCCCTCTAATGCTCGGTACCACGAATGGAGAGATCGCCTCAACCCGCAAATGCTACAAACAAGGGTAGCAGTTAGTCTGAACGTTGGGTGAATCCATGGCGGCACGCTGAGTCGGAAATTAGTATGTATATAATGAGAATTGACAAAAATATAGGTAACTTATACTGTATTTGGCATAAGGCAGCGGATAGACAAAAGAACTGCGCCCTACCAGTAGACCTAGAATGAGGTGGTTTTTCTTCAAGCTCTCTGCCCTGTGCCTATTGTCTAGCACCTGATCCTTCAGTCTCATCTCGTTCAGCAAGAAGCTCTCTCTCATTTTGACTCTTAGCAAAAACAAAGAAGCTGGCCGGTTTGTCCTCCGCACTGCTCGTAACTCCGCCGTTACACCGCATTGGGTTGTATTCCAAGCGGGAAGAGCGTATTAAAGACCCGAGAGAAATACCTAACAGCTGTATGAATGTTCTTGATAGAATGTTACAGCATACGCTGTACGCTGTACGAGTATGCCGTTCACATATTACTCGCAGACCACGCCATACACACATTTAACCAGATTGGACCAGACCAAGCAATTTAGGATGCTGATGAGGGGCGCGCTAAGGCACTGGACTGTAGGTACTATTGGCGAGCTGCGGGCGCTGAAAGAAGATGCAGAAAATAAATCTTCATAATAAGCTAGTGAAGGCTGAAGACGGCCATTGGCCTGTAGTTGTTTTTCCTCTCTCTCCATCCAGAGAGCGTGGGAAGAAGAGGTAGGTAAGCAAAGTGAGGTCTGGCGAGCTTCGAACAAGGCTTAGCTTAGCTAGGGCAATGTAGTACAAGAGGTAAGTACTTGGTAAGTAAGTATGAATAAGGTAACTACTGGTAGGTGTCAAAGGTACGTACTGGCGCCTGTCGTATTTCGTAAACGCAATCCTTCTTGTATAGTCTTTGTATCTGATTGGTCGCCTGATTGACAGAAATCGAAGCAAGCGCGGTGAGCTGCCCAAATGCGGCAGCTACGTGTACTAATCAAACCCCTCATTAATCTATTTTTAAGCGCACTGATTGGTCAGAACCCCTCAGGTGTTCTTGAACGATAGTGGGCTGCAGGAGCTCCAAGCTCTTAAAGCTCTAGGAGTACGTGTGCTTGTATTCCGTACTACTACTAAGGTACAAGTATAGCTTAGAGGCTCTTTCATAGTCGCCCTTTGCTAGAAAAGTCCTAGTGTTGATGCTCCCAGTATCTTTTCAACTCTCAATTCTGATAGCCAAACCAACAACATCAGCACAACCCCTGCCGGCACGGTCCACAAGCTGCTGACAAGTTGCCGCACTCTCTTGTCCATTTGTCAAGCCTTTGTGAACTGGCTACGGAGTACTCATGTCTCTTTTTACTTATTTTTTCTCTTCTTCTTTGTTTTTTTTTTTAGATGCATTATTGCCTATACTGTTCAGGTATACGGAGTGGGATATAGGTATACTAAGTACTATCTGTGCGTAGGTAGTTGGTTGTTCATCTACTACCATTTACCATGACTTAGGCATCACCACTCAACACTACACAGCATATGCCGCTACTCTGTATACAGACATGCATGAGGCACTTATATACTAAAATAAACTAGACTATACAATCATGGACAATCCTACGCATTCCCGCTAGCTGGGGCATATGCATTAGTTTTTTTTTTTTTTTTTTTTTTTTTTTTTTCCCTTCCAAAGGGCTAAGAAAGCAACCACACCAGCCAAACTGCTGTGTCTGGTTTTACCAAAAGAATACGATGCCCTGATGAGCTGTCCTTGAGCTTATGGTTATGGCTGACATCCCTTTCTACTCATAGGTCTAGTTAATGAAAAATATGTACTTGTACTTCTTGTAAGCAGCTGGAAGTTGGGCAGATATCATTAGTGCTATCATCATCTTATCCACATCGTCAATTTGTTCACACAGAAACTGTCTGACTGACTCTTTGCCAGTCTACTAATCATATAAACTACCAGTACGAGTACTTATACGGAGTCACTTTGTAGTCACTTTGCAACTAACCAAGTACAATATATTAATTAAACAGGCAACATAAACACACAAGCTTTACTAACTCTAGGGTCCCTTGGGAAATCGGCTTCCCGGTTCCCTTTTCGTCTCCCATCTAGAACATGTAGGTCTACGGTGGCAGTGCTTCATGTACAGTACAGTATGTCTTCTTGGCCAAGTCAATTTTCTGTCTGCCTTCGATGTTACTACTTATCAGGCAATGAGTACCTGTCTATTCGCCGCCGAAAATGGGTCACGTTAGCCTACTTGTAACAAAGTAGTTAGATGCGAAAGCAACTTTGTCGGGGTTCGGACACGGAAAACTGCTTACAACTGGGAGTACTATGCAGCATTTGTCTGTTACTGACTCTTTATCTGGTTTTTTCTTTTACCTTCCACTGTTGAGCACTAATTCCGTCTTACCCGCCCCCTCTGGCTCATGTATGTCAACTCTTCCCTCGTGGCCCACAGTCTGCCTGTCATCCCAACCAACGTGATCTGGGACACTTCTGTGCCTCAACCCTCTTCCTGTAGACCGGGCACCACTAGCTTGTAGCTTGTGTTCCGCCTTTTGTACTCCTTCGAGTCTCTTAATCCAAGGTTGGCCGTCTGTAGTTCTTTCTAGGTCTGCATTTGATGCGCACCTCACCTGCGGCCACCTTGTTGATCCTACAGAATCGGTCAAGCAGCATATCTATATCGGCTTCAGCTCACCTTCTACCGTATCAATACAATTAGTATTGTTCTGCTGCTTAAGAGACCCTGGGCAGATATTTGACATCGCCAAGATATTGGCGGTCCAATCTGACGATTCATTGCACCCGGCTAGACAAGGCGGTAATATTAGGCATCTTTGTTCTCGTGTATTATCCTCTCATACCATCATCTAAAGCTCAGCTCTTGTTGCTCTCATCTGATGGCTTAAATGATTTTTTGAATTTGTATTTATTCTTTGGAGCAGCTGTGTATTGCATAATACCGTATCATGCTCGTCATTCTAGGTCACCACGGCTACTGATACCTCCCTCACAACTCATCGGTTTCCACAGCCGCCTGAAAGAGAAAAAAAATCATGACGCTCTACCAAACCATAAGAGTGGCCTCGTTGGCACTCTTGTTGCACCCTATTCAAGCCCAGCTCATTAATTGGGCTAATAACCAAATCAACACAAGCATATGTACCTGGGAGGAGCCCAGAGGTATTATACCATAAAGCTATATAATACAAACATTGGCGGCTGCTAACCTCGGACTCTAGCTGCTGTTATCCGAGACAAAATATATCTTGATGGAGGCGACATCACATGGTTGCCGGGATTGAAAAACGGATCATTCGGAGCAGCCGTAGACTACGGTTTGTAGCATCTCTATCTACCTTTACATGGTCATGGCTGTAGTGTCATTCGCTCACTTTTATTTTCTTTATATATAGGAAACTTTGGTGGAATTATCTTCACTTACAATCTAAGTTACTCATTTACTGCAAAAACTAACGTCACCGGTCTCCTGCTGCAAGATCCGTTATCTAAAGCTTTGGGGGGGCAAGGGAATGATAATGGCGAATCCCCAAACTACATTGATGGCGCTCTCCTTGCAAACAACGACGAATTCTTCTTTTACGGCGGTTTACCGTTAGAGAATACAGTACAGTATGCTGATCCCACCGAGCATAATCTCCTCGTCTACCAGGCCTTCCAGTATGGCGCCGTCAAGCCTCTTTTCGAACCAGGGTTCCATAGCGTCGACAACCTCCCAAGTAGTGTTAGCCAATTCATCACCTTTGGCGGTGCGGCGAATGCGCCGTCGGAGAATACGGCTTGGTACTTTTCTGGCATGACGTCCCCATCAGATGGACCAATCTTCTCAAATTGGAACGACACAACGAGGCCGTCAAGAACCTCTAATGCCCTCATAACAGTAAACATGACAGAACAAGGATTCGAGAAATGGAGCAACAAATCCCTACCTAGCCAAATCAAAGGCCGCGCAAACCCCGAGCTGATTTGGGTCCCTGTGGGTGAGCAAGGCATACTGGTTGCTCTTGGTGGCGTGGTCTTTCCAGAATGGATCACCGCAGATCGTGAGTCTGACAATGCGACAGCTAGTGTACGTAACTCAAAAAACTCTGAATACCTTTGATTGTTTTTAAACCTTTATACACGAATACTGATAACATACCCCGTCATCTCTAGGGATCCCAAAGCCCAGAATTTATGCGTGTTATTGACGTGTACGACATCGCCGGCGATAAGTGGTACACGCAGCCAACTGTTAACGGGCCCGGTACTCGAGCTCGAGGATGTGCTGTCCTAGCCACGGCATCTGACAGCTCTAGCTTTAACATTTATTACTATGGCGGTTACGACGGTATTCACGCGACCAAGCCTTTCAACGATGATGTCTGGGTTCTCTCTCTCCCATCTTTTACGTGGACCCAGATAAACAAAGGCACGGAATCCCATGCGCGAGCAGGGCACAAGTGCTTTACTCCTTATCCGGACCAGATGATGATCTTTGGAGGCTACACACCTGCACCGGGCGTTACCATACAATGTCTAGAAGATGGGCCTCTTGTCATGTTCAACTTGACCAGTGGAGAGTGGATGGACTCTTATGATCCCACCGTATATGGCAGCTATGGCGTCCCCAAAAAGGTTCAAGCTGTAATTGGGGGCAACGCGTCCGGTGGAGCGACTGCCACGAAGCCAGCACCTTCTGGCTGGGCAACCCCAGCACTTGGCAAAGTATTCGCCACGTCGTATGATAAAAAGAAGATCACAGAGTACTGGCCATACCCACCTATGCCGACGAACGAAGCCAACCCTCCATTAGAGCAGCCAAAAAAGTCAAAGTCTGGATTGCCATCGTGGGTAGGGCCAGTCATCGGTGTCATTCTGGGCCTTGTTGCCCTTACCTGCTTCATTGTCTTGTTCATCCTTTGGCGACGACGAAAGAGTCTTAGAAATGGTACGAGCAGCAACACCGATGAAGCTGGTCGGAGAATTCTCGCATGGATGCGAGGACAACCTCATTCTAACAAGGCTCCCACGGTAACGACTACAGAAGAGTCGCCGTCAAGCCCAGAAATGAGGGAATATATAAGTCCCAGTTGGACACCATCGGCTTCAGCATCTGTTCCTCCTCAGACTCATGAAATGCCAGATACGCATTTGGTGGAACTTGATCGTATGTGATTCCCTTTCCCTTACTTCTGTATGGAATATACATGGACTAACTAGATGCAGCTGAGACGGCCCGAGTCGAGCTTCAGGATACCGGGTTATCACCGATAGACATTCAAGAGCGATACTCACATTGGTTCCATGCCAGAAATGGCGGCTCCTCGCCTAGCCCTTCTGAAATCTCTCCCAACGGCGCATCTCCAAATAATAAAGACGAAAGCAGCGACTTACCTCGGGCAGTCTCCCCTCTTTTTAGTGCTCTGGGCGCTGCTGTGTCCAGTGACTCTCCATCTCCACCGCCAATACCCGAATCCGAGGAAGATGAGAAAAAGCATTTACATCTCACCCCTGAGATCCAGTCAATAGATGAGGCGGCAAGGTCTCCCGGGAGCCAGGAGTTTGTAGTCTCTCCCCCAACAGCAGAAGAGAGTCCCGGAGATGACTACTTGACGGTGAAGAAGACACCATCGTCATCGAGTAACCCGACACCGAGAAAGAGCGTTTTCCAGGAGCACCATGATGATTGATTTTTTGACGACACAAGTAGCTGAAAGGCGAATAGCCCGGCTTTGGCGTTTGATGGGTGGGGGGGGGTATGATTCTTCAATATTCTATAATGATTGTTACGTATTTTCGAATATCAAATTCTATATCTAAGACTGTATACAGCTTTTGTATACGACATATATACTGCAGTTTGTACAATCCAGAACGTTGTGTATCCTTTTCTTAATAACTTTTCCCAGACACCATACTGCACAAGGAAAAAAGTTGGGGGGGAGTTGTTTAAAAACCCTCAATTCGCACATGTGTAAATCCTTTTCTTTTTAAACTTCAACCAATTCTTCATCTTCATCTACCTCAATCTCCTTCACACGCTCCTCCTCTTCTTCTTCTTCAGGCGCCTCATCTCTCATAAGAACTTGTACAAGCCTATCACACGCATCCCTCACACCCTCATCATCCACTCTCATGTGCGTCTCCCGAATAATAGGATATACTTTGATTTGCCTCATCAGCTCGCGACCTTGTCTTGTAGTAGTCAATATCGTCAGCGTCTCAATATGAGTCTGAATATTGGATGAATCCGAATCCCGCTTCTTGTCCGGCGGGAGAAGTTGCAGATCAGCCAACATATCCATCGACTCATCCACATCGTATTCTTCGTTGCCGGTGATGGGAAGGAGAATATAAGGAAGAATGTTTATTTCTGACTCGGACAAAAATGCCGGGTGAGAGGGAATCTCGAACGCGGCATTTTTGATGGTGCTGGCGACGCCTTTCCTCCGGATGTCAGACTTGTGCTCAGTGAAGACCTTGAGCTTAGTCAAGGGGATGACGCTGTCGTAAGACTGCTCTTTAAGGAGATATTGGCGGATTTCAGTGTGTTTAGCAAGATCGGCGAAAACGTAGGCAAGATAATCAAAGTCTGCTTTCTTGTTGTAAGCTCCATCCTGGCCCTTGACGAAAAGATCCATGAGCTGGTTGAGAACGTTGTCATCTGAGCCGAGTTGTGAGGGGGTCTCTTGTTTTCTAGTCAAAAAGGACTTGGAGCCATCGTATTTAGTGAGGTTGGCGAGGAGCATGGCTAGCAGGTTGGCATTTGGCTCCTCAGGATGCTGTTATGTGAAAGTCGGTTATCACTTGGGCGGTCCATAGAAGTAGGGGTAAAGTAATGAAACTCACAACTATATGTGAAAACACCATGTCCAGAAACTTTTCATCCGTCGCTACAAACTCTAAAACTTCAGGCTCCCCAGTCAAGTTAATCAGAATAGTTAATGCATGCTCAGCGATTTTCTATTCATCAAAACTATCAGCCATCAACTCTAAGAACTTTTCCTTTTGCAACGGCGATATCGAATCGATGCTCCCTCTTTAAAACACCTACTGGAAGGTCCCGAACAAGAAATTTCAGATGCTTCACTGGCTTAAGCTGCTCGGCTTTGAAAATGGCCGGCTCAGAGATTGAATACGGGACTAGATTCTCTATTGCGACAGCCCTGATTTGGGGAGTTGGATGGGCGATGAAGCCCACGAGCTGTGTGATTCAAGTTAGCAACTCTTTCTTGAATCATTATATATGAGTAATATCAAGTCATACGTCTTCAAGCTCCGTCGGCATTATGCTCCTTCTTCTCTTTATTTATTTTTTGATATGAAGAACAGAGAAAATTATTCACACTTTCATAATTAGTACAGTTGAAATTGTCGCCGTTCATGTAAGAATGCCTATCATATGGAAATCTTTTGGAGGGGCAACTTGATGGATTTTGATCATAGTGGGGTGAAAGCGAAAAATGGCTTGTCATACTGCTAAGCAGCGGCTAAACCATTTTAGGCAACACTGTTACTGTTACTGTTACTTGTAGGTCCTGATGAGCAAAAGTCATTTGTAAATTTTAATAATAGCTTCTCTCAAAAGGAAAAGGAGGTTTCCTCGTCGATGTGCCGGGGAATTGGTTGATGACGGATATATCAATTATTCGATCCGTACTTTGAAAGACGCAGATGTGACGGACGGTTATGGTGGTGAATAGATAAGCAGCATATCGATAAATCAGTTGATATTTGTCAAATCAAACTATAATCTTTAATATCTAAATACTTAGCACCAGTCTTGTAGGTCTTATAAAGTATCCTATTCTATATACCATCTAGGATTTACGTATCCCTTCGTGCAAATTGCGAATCCCTTCGCATTCACCATCTTAGATAAGCTACTTGTAAGTCCCAAAGGCGGTGAGTTGCAGTACCTCAAGCTCGGTGAGAGGCGCTAAACCTCTTTCGACGAGAGGGGTGGCAGATCGATAAGACACAAATTTTTGATTTTCTGCCCACCAACTAAGTTGTCTAACCCCGGCAGAAAATCCAATTCACACTTCAGATACCCGGCTTCAAGGTTGTAAAGGGAAAAAAGAAAAAAAGAAAAAAAAGAAAAAAAATACAAGAAGAAGAGTCACGCCGTCTATAGTACCAGCATTCAAGATGCCGAAAGCCACGACTCCCACAGCAATGCGCCCAGGGCGGCGCCACAACCCATTGGAAGATGATGTCCTTGCGACGGGCATTCTACGAAACAAACCTACCAAAAGAAAGTCCAAGGACGTTGGGACATCTGAGGAGAATTTTGTGGATTCCAAGGCCTCTAAGAATATTCTACGGATAGGCCGTGAGCTAATGGAAGAAGACAATGCTGAGAGGCCAGTATCAAAGCCCACAATGGACAACTTTGGTTATGATTCGAGATTTGGTGAGGGCGAGGATGAACACAAGACGTACGAAGACGACGAAGCCTGGGGTGATGACGATGATATGGTTGAAGATGTTGAGGTCGATCCTGAAGACCTCGATACCTACAGAAAGTTCATGGGAGATGAAGAAGAGGATGATTTATTGAAGCATGGCTGGGATCTCAAACCTTCTGGAGAACCTCAAGGAGAATCCATCAACCTGGCTGATTTAATCTTGGAGAAGATTGCTGCACATGAAGCTGCTCAAGCTGGTGGAGTTGACGTTCGTGCCCCTGATGATGATTACGAGCTTCCTCCCAAGGTTGTGGAAGTGTACACTAAGTAAGTAGTGCTGCTCCTGGAGAAATGCAATTAACTCGAAGTCATTGCTAACAACCTTTAGGATTGGTGAGATCCTCTCCCGCTACAAATCTGGACCGCTTCCCAAGCCCTTCAAAATTCTCCCAACTATTCCCCACTGGGAGGATATCATAGACATCACGAAACCCGAGAACTGGACTCCCAATGCTTGCTATCAAGCAACTAGAATATTCGTATCCAGCAGTCCCGGAGTAGTACAGCGATTTCTAGAGATGGTGATCCTAGAAAAGGTCCGCGAAGATATTTATGAGACGAAAAAACTTAATGTTCACTTGTTCAATTCGCTCAAAAAAGCCCTTTACAAGCCTGCCGCATTCTTCAAGGGGTTTTTGTTTCCTCTGATCGGCAGCGGCACCTGCACTCTACGAGAGGCACATATCATTTCAGCCGTATTAGCGCGAGTCTCTATCCCAGTCCTACACTCTGCCGCAGCCATCAAAGGTCTTTGCGACATCGCCGCTCAAGAGGCCTCTCAGGGCAGCGAAGGGGGCGGAGCGACCAACATCTTCATCAAGACTTTGTTGGAGAAAAAGTATGCACTTCCATACCAAGCTATTGATGCCTTGGTCTTCCATTTCCTGCGATTCCGGGCCGAAGACCCTGCTTCCGCAAGAGCTGGCGATAGCATGACCGTCGTCATGGGTGGATCAGATTTCAGGGCTAAGCTGCCAGTTATCTGGCACCAGAGTCTGCTAGCGTTCGCGCAGAGATACAAGGGAGATATTACGGAAGACCAGCGCGAGGCATTGCTAGATCTGCTGCTTACACATGGCCACTCTGCCATTGGTCCAGAAGTCAGGCGAGAGCTGTTGGCTGGACGTGGCCGCGGAGTTCCTTTGGAACCTCAAGGCATGGTATTGGATGGCGATGACACAATGGAAATGGACGCATGAGGGATTGCGCTGATGAGAATATGCATGGCGTTTTGGCGTAACTGGATTTGGAAAGCCATCAAATGTGGATATTTGAGTTATGAAGATAGATGGATCAAGACTTTCGTGACGCATGTCAAATGCGACAACATACCACCATTTTTTTTTCTTCATTTCATATTTAAAATCGAATCAAGTCAAAAGTTTATTTATCATCGTGATAATAAAAAGTTTCATAGGCGAGGCACCAAGTAAGATATATGGAAAAGAACAGGCAAAATAAGGGCTTCTCAACTCTCAGCCCTCTAAAGGCAACAGCAGTTATTTGTGCCTTCCATCCACCTCAATTTAGTCTCCAGCTTTGAGATGATGATTCAAATGCCAAGATAGACAGGGAAAGGGAGGATGCCATAATCTGAGGGTGTCCATTTACTCCTCCAAAAAGAAATCGCCTGCGTTGAAACTAAGATAATGCTATTCACATCAATGCGAATCTATATCTATCATCTATCAACTAATCCTAGTTCTATTTTTTATACCTACAAGCCTAAAGAGGAGTGTTGCAACATTCGTCACTCCTCTTCTTCTCTTCTCCTGCCAGTTATTTTATTCTCCTTATTCCCCCCCTCCCCCTTTTCTTTCATCTTGATTCAGCTTCTTCCCTAGGCAGGGCTATCTTGCAGTCTTGTAAGAGTAAAATTGAGGTCATCTTCGCTTTCGCTTTCCTTTACGCAGTCACTTACCAATTTTACCCACGATAGAGAGACATAGCCGCTTATCATGTCCGACTCTATTAATTCAAAGGACACAGCAGATGATGTTTCGACTCCAAAAGATATCAAGTGCGCGCCAACTCTTTCTAGAATACTTCTTTATAGCTCTTAGCATCTCTCACACCTTGCCCTCAATGTCAAAAGTGCTAATCCTGTTCTGTAGCTACTTCAACCTCTCAGTGCACCCTGTATCTGGCCCGCCATTCCTTTTCCTCACATTCGCGACGCCATCCAGCAACATTCCCGAGCCACATCGGTCTACCCCCTAGGAGAGGGCAATGCAGGACGGCGCCTTCACGAACTCAACCTCTCCAGCGGACTCAGCAATCGACAGACAGAGGGTAGATTTGGATTTATCACTCAATTCTACTTCAAAATTCGGGGTTGACCCGCCCCGTCCTCCCCGTGATGGATACGAGTAGGTCTGGTTTCCTGAGGGATATTGGGCGGAGAGACAACTCATGGCAGGCTCTCCTCGCAAGAGCAATGCCAGTTCCAACGCGCGTTTTTAGAAATGGCGCTCACGCTCGACCAAATCTGCGAGCGAGGCAGATGCACAGCAGGATGGGTTGTATGCATCTCGTTATACCTCCATATCTGGACCAAGATCGAGATACGAACCCTTGAGACATGAACCGCCAGTCATGAATCAAGTTTGGAGTCCATATCTATCTGAGTCTGCGCACGTGTTTTCACTTCAGCATCCCACTGCTCCTGTATCGCCTGGCCCAATTGCAATGGCTCCGTCGACGTCGCAGCAATCGAGCGAAAGCATTGTGGTCTCACCTAGTTCGAAAAATGGCCGCCTAGTTGACGTGCCTGAAGACAGTTCGCCCGAGAGTCTTGCCCCCTCGTCTCTCAAAACAATAACGCCAGCGACTCCCTTACTCTCGCCTAGAGTCTTGTATCTAAAAGCAAAGAAAGAAATCGAATCTAAGCTAAAGCAGAAACAGCAAGAAGACCCATACATTCACTATCCCACAGACACCGGCAGTCATCCAGATATAAGCATGAAACCCAAGCATATCTACAATCATCGGACTCCTCATGAAGACCTTCGTACCCAATCAACAGTTGAAGGCACTGGAAAGTTCCTCTCCTCGCAGAACATCAGCAAAACCGGAACGTGGTTCAAAGATGAGCTACATACGTCCAAGATAGGCCGCAAGCTTTTTGGAAAAGCACCCTGGCATCGAAAAGAATCTGGTGAATCGTTTAACAGTATTTCTAGTTCCATCAGAGCAGTCCTCAAGGGCAAGACTCCACCTGGGACTCCTGCGAATTACGGTTTGAGTTACACGAGTAAGCATACGCACTTCTTTAATTAGGTATAAGCTTTCGATTAGGCTAATTCATAAACTACCAGGCAGTTATGCTTCATCTAATAGTCCATTTCCCGGAGGGGTGAGTGCTTTATGACCATTTTACTATGATTCCTTACGTCAAGGATGCTCATCAGCTTATCCTTCATAGGAGGCCGTTCGAGTGAGCACACCTCCCTTGGATGAAGATACTGCGGATGGCAAACCTCGTGGTTTTTTTACATCCATGACTCCTCCCATGTCAGGTGCCGAGACAGACGCCAAAATAGACGCCAAAACAGCTCCATCGTCTATACGTTCTTCAAAACGCTACAGTATTCATGGCAACAGCGTGGCATCTCAGCCTCGTGAATGGTGGGAGCAGTTGCCCCAACGAGCGAAGGGTCGAGATATACTAGGCAACACTAGCAGTTCCACTAGTAAATTTGAATTCGATGTTCCGGAGCATTTGCCCGGAAGTCCGATGTGTCCTTCGAATAGCCGCCACAAGAGCGGTGGCACGGGTGTGTGCGTGTATCATGGACGGAGGAGAACCAAATCCATCCTGAGGGATGAAATGAGTAGGGTAGAATCACCAGACCACTCGTCAACAGACATATCTTGAAACGAGAAGCCAGGTCAACTCGCTGTATGTTTTCTCATCTCGAACTCCCTCGGCTGAAATTCTTCCTCCCTAGGTGTTGCCGTGCGGAGAAACGATCCTTTAATTTACCATCCTAGTTTATGAATACGTTTGTGCTTTTTTTTTTTTTTTTTTCAATCGAATAATATGTTCCGTAGATGGCGCCTATTCTGTAATTTAGACAGACATATTGAATCCACAACTCTGTGATCTTTCTATTGGAGTTTGTATTCGCCTCTTCCTATATAACTTTATGTATGCTCGCTTTATATGACAATTAAAAGACTTATACGCTTTAATAACTGAGTATTTTTCATAAAGCTTACATTATTTCATCAACAAGATGATTTACTAGGGCAGCAAGTAGAAAAGAAGGAATTAATAAACGGCCTCCTAGAGGAAGAACAAATAATTGCCTGATTGAGACAGGGAGAGGGGGGGCGTACCGAACCGGCGTTACGGCGCTAAATTAACGCGTCCACTAGCCTGACAACGCGCTACACGCGTTCAAATTAATTGAAAGGTCCAGGTTAACCAACCTCCATACTCAAAGTGCTACTAGGAGGCTGATATTCATTTCGAGCTTTTCGAAGTTGAACGGCTTTCGAATCACGTAATGCAGCATCCATAGTTTTGAGAAACACATTGTTTGTCAAAATTTGCATACCTTTTAGACGCTTTACTGCCACAGGCCGAGCAATGGAGCTCGATGCAACTCCTGGAAGCCGAAAGCGAGCCCTCAACGAACCTGAGGCAGCTGTAACGCCAGCAGCCACCTTCAAGAAGCGAAAGCTTGACGAAGTTAATACAAACCCACCCCAAGCTACAAATGCTTTGGGTGTTATTGCTACAACTATCTCAGGAGTGTTTGGATTCGGCAAAAAGTCTACGGAAAACCAAAACGAGAGCGAGGCCGTAAAGAATGGCGTCTCCCTGCCATCAAAACCAGAGTCACAACCGCTATCTGTAACCTCGTTACCGAATAAAACTCGACCGGCAATCAAGCTAGCGGCTTTAGTGGGATCAAAATGGGACACAGGCGACTCGGACCGATCGACATCACCGCGAAAAGGGAGGCCGAGCAGACGCAAGGCCGAACCCGTTCAAGATCAAAGCTCAATTGCGGATTCAGTACCGACTTCAGGTAGAGGTGGTAGAGGTGGTAGAGGCAGAGGCAGAGGCAGAGGTAGAGGCAGCAGAGGTGGAAGAGGTAGAGGAGGAGGTGGAGCTAGAGGCAGACCGAGAAAAGAAACAGATGATGAGCTTCATGTCGATGAAGAGGTGGTTAAATCGGAAAAGGAGCACGTGCATCACGACTCGCCGTCAACAGTGCGATCGATCAAGCGACTCGACTTCGTATCCCTTTCCAATGGCATCATCGACTCTACCGCGGACGAGCTTTCAACGAGCGATTACCCTCGAATTAGTCCATTGAAAAGTCGAAGCCTCAACCTGACTCAGCGGCTGGTTGAATCAACCCGCGCCGGGGGTACACCAAAGGGCATCCTATCGCCATCCCAGAAGAGAGGACCTCGACCACAAAAGAACGTGACGTTTAACAAGAGCGCTGGTGCTGCTGAGGTCTTCTTTGAGGACTTACCAAAAGAACCCAGCGCGAAAAAGAAGCCAGGCCGGAAGCCTAAACAAGTCCAGCCTCCTGTTGCTGCTGCCGCCGTGGATGATATTGTCTGTGGTGTGTGCTCTAGGCCTGACTCCCAGGCTCCCAACGAAATTATCCTATGCGACAACTGTGACTTTGCTGTCCATCAAATGTGCTATGGCGTACGGGAGATTCCGGAAGGCGATTGGCTGTGCAAGTCGTGCGCACAGGAGGATATTCTGAGTTTGGCCAAGAAACCGACTGGGGAGGCCGTTGAGGTGGCTGCTGGTGCGATAACGATTCCCGTCGTTGAAGTACCAGATATCCCAAATTTGGATCATCACCTACGCGCCCTTCAAAGAGTTCTCCTAGATCGATGCACTGGCCGACGATCGATTCGTATGTTTGGTCAGCAGAACCAGTACGAGAAGGCACATCAACTTGTCGAGCAAACTGTTGTGGCGGGCGAGGGAAACTCTATGCTCCTTATTGGGCCTAGAGGATGTGGGAAAACAACGGTATGTATATTTTGCTAACTAAAAAAAAAAGATCTTTTCTGATCCATGTCCATTACTGACTGAGACTTTCTTATACAGATGATTAACAATATTGTCAAAGACATGTCACGGGGGTATCGGAAAGACTTTCATATTGTTAGGCTGAACGGGTTCATTCATACAGATGATAAACTGGCGCTGAAGGAAATTTGGAGGCAGCTTGGAAAGGAAATGCAAGTCGAAGACGACGTACTAAGCCGGGTGAGCGTCAAGTCATTCTCCTACGACAAGAAATTCTCTTATACTAATCATCAATTTTCCTTTTTGTTGACATAGTCCAATTACGCGGATACCATGGCATCCTTGCTAGCGCTGTTGTCTCACCCCTCAGAAATTCTAGGGTCAGATGAGGGTGTCACTTCGCAGTCCGTCATCTTCATCATCGACGAGTTTGATTTGTTTGCAACTCATCCCAGACAGACGCTCCTGTACAATCTGTTTGATATTGCGCAGTCACGAAAGGCACCAATTGCAGTTTTGGGCAGCACCACTAGGCTTGATGTGGTAGAAATGCTAGAGAAGAGAGTTAAGAGTCGATTTAGTCATCGATATATTTACCTATCGCTGCCCAAGAATCTAGCGGCGTTCTGGCAGGTCTGTCGACAGGGGCTGATGCTCGGGGATGTTGAGCCAGAAGAAGAAGGCTTGGACCGAAGCATGGCTGGATTTAGCGAGTTCCAGGCGTACTGGGATCATAAGATTGAGGTCAGTCGTCCTTTTTTCTTACTTATCTTTAGCGCTATTAACATCATATGTATGTATGATGGGCTTACTAACAACGGTCCGGTGTGCAGGATCTTTATAAACAACGAGCATTCCAAGACTTGTTGCAGTACCATTACTATACGACTAAGTCACCGTCGGCATTTTTTAATGAATGGATCTTACCACTTTCATGGCTCACAGCGGGCAATCCAAATCTAAGCACGCCAGCCGTCGGGTCAGAGCTGACATCTCTGGCACCGCCAGATTCTCGCCTACATCTCTTGTCGACGCTATCAGACCTGGATCTCGGGCTATTGATTGCTGCGGCTCGGCTTGATATTGTGGCCGACACGGATACCGTAAACTTTGCCATGGCGTACGATGAGTACAGTACTTTGGCCGGGCGACAACGCGTGCAGTCGGCTACGGCAGGCATGCTTGCTCAGAGCGGCACCACGAGAGTCTGGAGCCGCGGCGTTGCAGCCGTAGCGTGGGAGCGTCTCGTTACGCTGGGATTGCTGGTCCCTGCTGGCGTAGGCGCCGGCAGCAGAAGCCAAGGATATGGGGGGCTGGAAGCAAAGATGTGGAGAGTGGATGTGGCGCTGGAGGAGATCCCAGTGGCCACGAAGTTGAGCACAGTTTTGGCGAAGTGGTGCAAAGAGATATGATTTTACTAATATGTTTTTTTTTCCTGTCTGTTTACTACATTGTTTTTCCTACGACCCAAGCATCATAAAGGAGGACTTTTTTTCTTGATTTTTTTTCTCTTTTTACTAATATAAAGAAGAAGAAGAAAAGCATAAACATGCATGTACGAAGTACCACGACATATATCATAGACGGCGAGAGGCTGGAAGGGGAACGGACCGTTCCACATGAACAAGCACCAAAGATATGCATACGTATTTACTACTAACTAGATAGACTAACTAGATAGATAATTACCATTACAACAGTATAAATGACGACGTCCGAGGTGGTAGTCCGAAACATAACGACTCGGCCGAGTCAATAACTTTAATCAAGACCCCTGCATGCCACATGTTCGAAATCTTGGAGCAACACCACAATCTTTTTGGCTTTTACCGCGGCTAAGGCATTTTGACCCTTGCATGAATCATTACATTAGAGACGACTCGTACGAGTATGTATTTTCTTCTATCTTTCTCATGATTTCCCATTCTTTTCATTGGCTGTTATTACGAACTTTAGCTTCCCCTTGTCAGCCGGACAAACTAATACATCCATTGGGCCGGGTCAAGTTTTGACGAAAGATAAAAAGTTTTTTAAGGTTGTAACGAATAACCTTCTCACTATGAGCATATACTTTGAGTTACATCTGTCAAGGGGGGGTTGTAAGAGTGGATAGAAGGAAATAAATAAGAAAAATAAGAAATTTAATAAGATTGTGTGGTGAAACCTGATTTGTTCATTTCATTTTACGATGATATTGAGGTTTTCTTAATAGCCAAAATCAAACGCTTGTACTCCGTAAGGGGCACTGGATTGTGGAGAATAGCCCAGTGTGGGTTAGAACGCGGCTCCGGGCATGTGTAATGCGCCGTCGGCGTAAATGTTTGTTCGGAAGGGTGGATTTTGGCGAGTTATTTGCCGGCCACATGGATATTATTAGTGCTAGTACTCCGTAATATGTAATAGCTCTTTAAGAAAAAAGGTCATTTTATCGAAAACGGTTTTGTTCTTTCGGAGTACAAACTTCGCCCTACAATTAGGTTATCACACTAACCTAATCACACTATTGATGCCAAGTATTGTTAGGCGAGAGTTAAAACACCTGGCAGAGTGGTTCTAGCTATTCCTTAATAACAATAGCAATAAGGCGACGGATTATTAGATGCAGGTCAGGGTAATAGTAAGTAGAGGTAGGAAGGATGACCATTGTTTGCCGTACTTTGCATGCTACTACTACAACTAGGTAGTAGATACAGTAGTATATGTATGTATGTATGTATGTACATAGCAGCATCTTCGTCGGATATCGCCCGGTTATTCGGTGTAACGCAAATCTCCAACTTCCCAAAGAGGCAATTCGTGAAAAACCACCCGCTTTAAGTGGTGGATATACTACCCGGTGCGGTATTGATTGTATATACTCCGTACACTCGTATAATATATACGGAGTATATGCTGTCGTGTCATGTCATGTAGTAGCAGTGCAGCAGCTTTGCATTCATTTATAGTGGGAGTACAGAGTAGTGATGGAGGGCATATTTAACTCAAAGCTTCACACCGCAGCAGCCGCAGCATCCGCAAATCCGGGATGTAACCCTGAAAAAAAAAAAAAAAAAAAAAAAAAAAAAGTCCTGCACTATACATACTCGTACTCCGTACTTCGTACACTACTCGTAGTATTAAAGTAAGCGGAAAAAAAAAAAAAAAAAAGAAACCAGAATTTAATGCAAAAAGGAAAAGAATAGACAAGGTCAAGTTGTTTTAGCTCGCTCAGCCCTGTGAAGCTTTTTTAAGTAGCATCAGCCCTCCCCCCTTCTTCTTCTACTGTAAGTCTTTGTGGCGCAGGGAGTCCAAGCCTCGAATTTCCCATTAAGTTCTAAGAATAAATTATAGTTAGGTAATGCGGTGGATATCGTATGGCTGGATGACTAAGTGGAAGTGCTAGTGTGTTTTGAAATTAGTGTGCTCGGACCTTGTTATGAAAGGTGAGTTTTGTGAGGCATAAAAGTATAAAGTACAAGTACAAGTACGAAGGAAGTACATACCTACATGATGAGAGAAAGATGAGATGATATGGCGTGGCCACACCAAATGTAACATTGAACTTGGGGAATTTCGTCGGTTTTTTTTTTTTTCCTTTGGGCAATGGAAAACAGTATATTGATAAGGGAGCTGGAGTGAACTGGGTACTCACCAAGGATTTCGGTGCATTTTGCTCCGTATATGAAGTAAGGGTTACATACATTTAGTACATCGTTAGTACTAGGTACTTGCAAAATCGTAGATTCACGTGCGAGCAAAAGGGTCCCCACATTCCGAGGCAACAAATTCTTTTCAATCCAACCCCAAACTGAAGAATAACTCCGTATTAACTCTCAACAATAGCAGTCTAACGGCATCTCCAACCGCTAGTTCCTCTCCCCTTAACCCCCCCCCCCCCCCCCCCCCCCCCCCCCCCTTGTCTATACTTATACTCCGTTTCTTGTTTCGTCAGAGGAAGAAACAGCCGCCGCGTCTCATCGTGGAGCCTCAAGAAAAGGAAAATAAAAATACATTCTATCTTCCTTGGCTGAACATGAAATAGTATACGATCAAGCTCCCCCAAACCACCACGACTACCATGACAGTGAACCGCCAATAGCACGAATGACGATCCAATCTAATTCTTATTTATTCTTATTTTTATCTCGAGTCGAGCATCTACAGACTATAATAGCCTAACCCTTTTCTCTAGCCTCCACCTAAGCTGCTGCTACTGCTGCTACTGCTGCTACTGCTACACTACTAGTACTAACTACTAGGTATTACTACAACTACTAAACTTGTACCCCTTACTGCGGTCAGGTCAAGCTTGGGCTGACGCCTGTCAGCAAAACTACTCTTCGCCAACCAAAGCGTCAAATAGGGTCCTCGCCTTTTCTTTTCTTTTCTCGGTTCGGGAAGTCAATTTCCGGCGGTTGTCACTGTCTTACGCATTTGGCGCTCTTATAATAAACTAGCTCAGTACTTAAGGACTAGGTATTACTTGAAGTATGTTATACCAGGAGTACTTACTGCTCGTACCGCCTTAACATCTTACCCAGCAGTATTCGTACTTCGTGCAGTTTCTATTTATTACTCCACTAGTCGCCGCAACCGTCGTCTCTCGTCGAAATCTTTTGCCTCATTTCAATCCAATTATTTTCGTGACCCCCCTTCTCCCGGTCTTGTCCAGCCTATCAAAGGGATTTGTTGTCGCTCTTTGTCAGTTTTGGGGTCTGTGTGTGGCGTCCCTGCTTCAGCTCTGAAACGAGGCCTAAACTTGCCGCCCCCCTCTTAACACCAAAAACTCCCCGCGCTTTTGGACCCGCGATATATATCAGACATAAAGACCGAAGCAATCAGCCGCCAGGGTTTATCCACGGGCGAAACATACGCAAACCCGCTCTGTGTCGAATCCTTCTCTTTTCTTCCTTTCATCTCAATTTTTTTTTTTCCCTTTTGCCGGGGAGGCAATATTCGTTGTTACAGAGGACGCGAGAAAGCAAAAAAAAAAAAAAACATAGAGAAAGCAAAAAAAAAAAAAAACATAGAAAGCCGGTAGAACGACAAACAGATCAAAATGTCAAAACGAACAGTCTTCACCTCCATCACTCCCCTCCCTCCGGTCATCAGCCGCCAAGTCGCCATCGACTTCCTTCACAATCACAAAGATATGATCGACCTCAACCCCTTAGTCACTGATCGCCATGTCATTCCCCCTCCTCCTCACGCGCTGCCAGAAGAACACGCCTGCACCTGGTATTCCATCACCGACAAAATCTCCTACCTTCCTGGAGGCCTGGTCACCGGCGCCGTCTCATATACTGCCGCCTTCCACGACCTGCCTGTGGGCCTTCAAACGCACTGCCACGCGCCCATGGGTGTCGATCTTCGCGAGAAGTGGTCTGTCGGAGGCTCCGAGCCTGGAGAAGAGCCCGAACCGATGGAACTGGGCTTGGGTGCCCCAAGAACGGGATTGTATATTCGGGAGGATGTCGCCATAACCTGCAATATGGTCATGGCAGGCTTCATCAAGAAGACGATTAAGAAGGCTCACGGCACTCTGATCGATGCCTTGACCGCAAAAGCCAGGGAAATCTTAGCCCAGCGCGAATCTGATTTTCAAACACAATCACAGATGCATGTCCAGCCGCTAAGATTGGAAAACAAGCTCTTGACGAAGCCACTCCCCTCGCGACCAGTGTCATGGCAGTCACCACCGCCACAGCTAGCGTCACTGGCGACAGATGCATATTCATCATATCGAGATCAGAGAATCGACACAACAGGTATACAGTATGGATATGCAACTCAACGCATTCCCCAACAGACGATGCCAACAGCTCCGCATGCATATATCCAAGAACTGCAATGATATTATTACTATGATGATTATTATTTCATACTAGCGGGCTGCGCTCTGAAAGTTTTCCTGTCTATCCTTTATCTTTGTTGTAATATATTTTTGAGCATAATTTTCCTCCTGGAGCTTTTACTACCCTCATGTGCTGGATAACATGAATGATGATCCAAGGACACATAGAAAGCGATGCGGGTTACCTGTTTACCTTGGCTTTATATGCGTGGCGTTGGAGGGAAAGAGGTTTCTTTTTTTTTCCTTTAGCTTTTCATTTCTTTTCTTTCTCTTTATTTTATTTTCTGAATGAGAAGGAGAAGCTGAATAGCGTTCATAGCTTTCATACGTATACGGAAAAGGATACAATTATCTGCTGATTGTATATAATCCAAGCATTGCATTGCATTGCATTGCATTGCGTTGCGTTGCGTTGCGTTGCATTGTACACACACAGACAACACACTTAAACATGGCAAAGAAAAAAAATTGATAGTCTTCACTCGGCAACAGCTAATTTAAAAAAAAACAACTCCCACTTGAAGCCCTTCTATGCTGAATTAAAAAAAGGCCTAATATCAACCCCCTGATAAAAAGCTCACATATAAAAAAAAATTCTATCCCCATAAAAGAAAGAAAACCTAAAAACCGTCTTCAAGCAGGGCCCCAATTTCCTTTTCCTTGTCTGTATCCCTATCTCCATCCCTATTCCTTTCCTCTATCCTTTATCCCTCTCCCATCACCATACCCCCCATCTCTGCTTCCCTTCCGCCATGATTTGTTTCCCTCTCAAAGATGCCTCCTCTTCTTACAAGGCGATGACGCCAACGAGAAGAGCGCCAAAGACAGTAGCGCCGATGTGAACGAACTTGTCGGCCGCACCGCTGACGACAACGGGGGGAGGGGGAGATGGCTTGCCGTCCTTGGGAGGAGGAGGAGACGGGTTTCCGTCCTTGGGAGGAGGAGGAGACGGGTTTCCATCCTTGGGAGGAGTAGGAGGAGGAGGAGGCTTTCCATCCTTAGGAGGAGGTGGTGGGTTTCCATCCTTGGGAGGTGGGGGAGGAGGCGGTGGGTGAGGAGGCTTGGCTGGCTCAGTCTCGCAAGGCTGTGGTGTTGTTTATCCGGGTTAGCATCATGATCCGTTTAAGATGAGATGGAGATGGAGGTTTAATTGAGAAGAGAAGAGAGAAGCAAGAGAAGAGAAGAGTGAGAAACATACCTCGATGATAGTGCAAGGGCAGTCAGTAATGGTCAAAGTCGTAGCCTTGGTAACAGTGTAGTAGTGTCCGTTGACCGTGACCGTCGTAGGCTCAGGGCAGTACGTGGTATACTGCGAGACAACCTTGGTAGTCGTCACCACGGTCTGGTTGTGGTGAGGCGGCGACGGCGGTGGTGGCGGGGGGTACCAATCATGTCCATCATGGTCATGATCGTGGTCATGATCGTGATCGTGGTCATGGTCATGGTCATGGTCATGATCATGCCCATGGCCATCATCGTGGTGGTCATCGTGGTGGTCGTGGTCGTGGTCGTGTTCGTGATCATCGTGGTGGTCATCATCATGGTCCTTCTGATGATCGTCGTGATCATGCTCATGATCATCTCCCCCAGGAGGAGGAGGAGGAGGAGGAGGAGGATACCATCCCTCGCCCTCCTTATGCTCAGCAGGAGGAGGAGGATACCACTCTTCACCCTCCTTCTTCTTAGGAGGAGGTGGCTCCACCGGATACGGAGGCGGAGGCGGAGGTGGATAAGGCTCCACGGCCTTGGTCTCCGGAGGAGGAGGATAGTAAATGTTGCCCGCAGCGGCGAACCCCACAAGGGAAACAAGAACGGCCTGAACGTTGCGCATCTTGGAACGATAAAAGAAGATGATTATAAAAATAAATTATCTTTTTTTTTTTTCTCTTCTTCTTTCTGTGTGTGCTATTGGCTTTACCTCTTTTTAAATTTTAAATTAATTCCGGTGAATTGTTTTGTTGTTGAGCGAGTGGACTTGTGTGTGTAAATTGAAAAATAAAAAGGGGGGGAGGGGAGGGGGGAAACGAATGTTTTAGAGAGATATAACTCTCAAGAAAGAAAAAGAAAAGAAGCGAATGTGGAAGCTAATTGCCGGTTGATATCGAATACAACAAAAGAAGAATCTGTTCAGGGTCAATCCCATGGGGGGGGGTTTATATAAACTTTTTGAGGACACGAAAGACGCCATCGTCAAAATCACTCTCAAAGGACTAAACTAAATTCACCAGACGCCGCCCGCCAATGCTATCCCTCGAAAACATAACAAAAACAAAAACAAAAACAAAAACAAAACAAATGAAAGAATTGAACTAAACGCCATCACGCGCAAGACGTGAAGAAGCAAGACATCAAAATAGCCAAAGAGAGGTAAAGAAGTGTAGTGTAACAAGGGGGGGAAAGGAAAAAGCCCTTGCCTTGGAGGAGATGCTTTTCCCCCCTCCCTCTCTCCTCATATCTTGCCTCAGACATTTCTCCCTTCAACCATCTTCCGGCCCCCTTTGAGAATCTTCAACACCAAAGAGCCATCTCATTTTCCTACATTCCTTATCACCAAAGCAAATTACTTGTCATGCCAATACTCATCTTCAATCGCTGTAAACCGCGTCCAACCTCCTCTTTCTTCCATTCCCTGGTGGGAAAAAGATAAACATTCACAACCTGGCACCATATGCGAAATTTATTTCAAAATTGATTTTTTTTTGTTTTGAATTCTTTTTTATTTCTCAGTCATGATTCTTTGGGCTATTTGCCCTTGATCTCATTTATCGCAGTCCTCTTTGACTGGATCATACATACAAGTACTCAAACATACAGTCCATCTCGATACCATTCCTATTGCGGTGTCTCAATTTCCAGCACAGACCATAGGCACGTCTCTCCTTGCCTCGGCAGTATGCGGCGCGTTGACACGCGCTGACCAGCGGACAGCGCTCGCTCATCATGGCAATTATCATCCATCCCAAATATTTCGACTTTCCTAGCCCCCCTTCCCCCCTTATCGGAAATGCCAAGTCGACATTGAAAAAAAAAAGAGCACATAAAACAAGCCGCCATGTGTACCGTATTCGTTGCCATGTGACCTCTCTTCTATACCAGGTTTCCTTGAACGCCTTCCACTCTTCGTTCTTTTTTTTTTGTCCAATCAAATGTAAAAAAATGAGAAAGATAAAAACAACTCAAAAAAGGTCATGATAACCACTAGATTCCATCTAGATGGTAAACCTAAGTTGAGCAATGCATAAGTTCCAGCATGCCGCGCGCGTGAATGTGTAACGTATTAAGAACAAAAGAGCAGAGGTAAAACAAGATTGACAAACAGAAAAACAACAAAAGGAAAAAAAAAAAAAAAAAAAGAAAAAAAAAAAAAAAAAAAAAAAAAAAAAAAAAAAAAAAAAGTGGCAAATGACACTATGAACACCGGTTCGATGCAGATATGAGAGCAGAAATCTAGTAGGTATCAAATCGTGCCGCCCTTTGACAAAGCAAATGTAGTCAACCACCTAAACAAATAGTGAAAGGAAAAAAAAAAATTCAAGTAAATCAGAGTATGCGAGAAAAAAAAACGTCGAGTCATGTACCGCTGAACCGTCGCATTCATGAAAGGCTAGCGAGTGCTGTCGCATACGCCTACCATCCGTCATCCAAGGTCGTTAATGTCTACCTTGGCGGTGATCATTACTTTCGGTTGGAGCGACTAAGGCTCCGCTCAACGCCTCGCGGTAGGCTGTCAATGTTAAAGTTCTGCAGCTGTTGCTCGTACTTGGCGTTGCGTAGAAATTTGGGTACAGAGTCCTGAAGTCCATTGTTAGTTGAAAAAGTTTTACAACCGGAATTGTCGAGTTGGGCGGGTAAATTTTTTAAATCTTTTTTAAATAGATAAAAAGAGAAAAGGAAAAGGAAAAAGAAGAAAAAACTTACACTAGCCATGAGTTTAAATACGGCGTTCTGCGCGTTTTCAAACAGGGAAGTGACCTCTTGCAACGTCTCAATCATGCCAGTCTCTTGGCCAACTGCCTTGGTCATTCTTGTCGCCAAGCTGTTCCGCAATTGATGGTCAATATTGAGTTCGCATGGCGAACCTGGAGCCAAGAAGGCATTGTAGATGCCGTAAGCCTGAGCCATGATCTCCTTGATGATGTCCATAGACGTAGACGACGGTGAAGATTCGGCTTGTCGAATAGCTATCTTACAGCTATGCACAAAGTCGTTGACATCCTTGTAGAAAGAGAGATTCTCCTCGCAGTGTGTCTCTCAAATTCTCGCGGAAGAGAAGGCGGAGGGCAGGATCGTTGAGGATCTTTTCGAGACGCTGAGTGTTGGAGTCGCGAACGACGCCATTCCGCTGTGAGCCAGTTCCAGCCTCGCTCTCCGACGCACGTCCACGGGAACTCGTACCATTGATTACGTCCTTTCCTCGTTGCGAGATTTGATAAATAGAATACTTGGTTGGTTGGAACAGATGACAGCCTGGGTTCTGGAGCATAAAAGATCTATCTTGAACCACAGTCTCCATTAATTCAAACTCGACGAAGAGGGACGCAATCTCAATGGCCTCCCGCCTGTCCACAATGGTGCAGCAGTCCACAAGCCAGTCTGATGTGGCCTTGCCAGTGAAGGTATCCTTGACTGTTTTGCCGTTCACCCGACGCTCGGCAGCCATCTTAACACCAGTGAGACCATCTTCATAATCATGCAGTGAGTCTGAATCAGCAGCCGCCGCATTCGGCTTGACGTTCCGAGTCTCAGAACCAACGAATCTGCGAAAGATAACTTCAACAGTACCCCGGTCGCTCAAGAGCTTGTCACTGTGCTGGTCTCTTTCCAAAATAACCAGGGTAGAGCAATGGAGGTTAACGAGCTCGGCCACTTGCTTCTGTTGGATTCCGTTCCTACCGCAAAATCGTTCCAGGATTGCAATGCCCTTGGCTGTAAGCTGCCAGACAGCGCCCTTCAGGCTATACGATGGCTGCAATTTTCCATCAGCTGACTCAATGAAACGGGCCTCAACAAATCTTTGACAGATTTGTCGAGCCATATCCTTGGCCATGGAAAAGGTGGTTGTCGTGGTTGTCGTAACGATCCTTGAGGGATCTTTAGGGTCAGGCATGCGATTAGATTGAGAAAATTTCAGAGATCCCAAATTGTTGATAGCATCTTCGGACAGAAAAGTGTAGTCAACTTTGGTTAATCGCACTCTGTGAGAACCAAGGGGTAAAAGGCTAACAATCAGTGTAGAGAAGAGATCCTTGAAATCCTATGTGTAACGCTCTCTTGTTAGATGGGGTTTGCATGGACTAGTAGAATGAATACTGCAATAAATAAAAATAGAGTAGATGGAGAGAGAGGCCTGTGCATGATTTGATGATTCATTTCTCATTGTCAAAAAGATAATGAAATGAGCCTCTCCCCGCTATCTCACCATGGTATATATAAAGTCTATATACTAGGCAGGGAGAGAGAATGACAAATGAAATAATGGAATAATAGAATCGAGATAAGAATGGACAAGAGGAGAAAGTCTTGGAAAAAGGATGGATGGGATAGGTAAGCTACATACTCTCGTAAAGGGCCGGTCATCGTCAGTCATGCGCAACAAGCGCGAAGAGGTTTGATGCATCTTGTTTGGAATGGGTGCTACGTCGAAATTCAATCCGCTTGAAGACTGGGTGGGAGAATGCTGGGCTGATGAAAATGAGTTTGAAGCCGACTGCTTGCCGTCACCAGAATTTGACAACAAGGAATGACTGGATGGGTAGTTGAATGCAGTCGGGGTGTCTGGGGTTGTGGGCTCTTCTCGCGATTGTAAGCCTGGTGTGAGTGAGAGGCGAGCGAGTGTTGAGCTGGATTGACGGTTCCGGATGACAGGCTCTGAAATGCTAGCAATGGCACTCTGAGTTCTATCCAAAGCAGCTGCTGCACGTGAGAGAATGCTGCTCGAAGCCCGCTGGTGCCTTGGCGCCGAGCCTATCGAGACTGAACTGGCGTGGCGGCGTGAGTGTGAGACTGGTGGCGGAGATCTGACGCCCTCGAGACGACGGTCTGCCGATGCTGGAGATCGTGAGGCACACTCAAGAGACTTGGTTCGGTCGGGTTGCTGTCTCGACGGAAGAGGCAGTGGCTCGACGATTGTGTTTAGAGGTTGCGACAAGACGGCCATCTGGCGAGAGCAAGAGAAAAAGAGTTAGAAGGAATTTAGTGAGCTGGGGAGGTTGAAATAAAATATGGTGAGCCTAAGAGAGGGCGTGGGACATCTGAGAGGAGGAGAAAGGCTCCTCTGGGGGAGAAGGGGGGGCGTGTGCGCAGGAGCACTGAAAATCAAGCCTGAGAGAGTGGACACTTGAGAGCCGACAAGGTAGACGGTACTTTAGCGGCGCTAGAGGGGGAGAGACAGTGAGCAAGGGGGAGGGGAGGTGAGGGGAGGGGAGGCGTGAAGCCTACTAGACAGTCCAAAAGTAACGTGGAGGGGTGTCTTCAGTGCATGAGCCTGGAGACCCTCTAAACAGGGGGGGTCGTAGGTCTTTAGCAGCAACTTCTGGCGCGTGCCTACTTGCTGTAGACCCTGGCTCAGTTGCCTACCTATCTCTCACTGTCCGAGAGCCCGTGCAGCCGTTTCTTTGCGTCCTCAGGAGGGAGAAACAAAATGGGCTGATAGGGAGATTGAGGGAGAAAGGATATGCCGGATTAAACAAGGAGAGGAAGGTCCGGGGGAAACCGACATGAGTTTCAAGTGATGGGAAAAATGCGAGACTGGGTTGAGAACTGTCTGCTGTTGTTGTCTTTATTTCTTTTGCTCTCTCTCTCTCTCTCTGTCTCTCTCTCTGTCTCTCTCTCTGTCTCTCTCTCTTTTTTTTTCTCTTCAGGGAACACAATAGGGAAACAGTGGAACAAATGCGCAGGCGAGATGAGGCAAGGCAAAGAGGAAAAAGAAATAAGAAAAAAATAAGTAAATAAAGTAGGGTGATTGATTAAATCAAGTTGACTGACAGATTGACTGACTGGTTTGAACATGTGTGTGTGTGTTGCCCTCTGCAGAGATCCGAATTCCTGCGTGCCCATTCACTCACTCACTCACTCGCTCACTCACTCACTCACTCACTAACTGGCCACGCTAGAGCAACAGTAGCGAAAGAATGGGTATGTTCGAATGTGTGATGGCACACCAACCGATGGTTCCCAAATTGGCGGGCTGATCAAAGAACGGGATGTGGGATAAAGAAAAATATGGTTGATGGAGAACAGAGGACAAATCGAAACGAAGAACAAAAAGAATCCTAAATTGAGCTCAACTAGACGGCCAGTGAAGTTTGATGGGCAGTGGTGGTCACGTTAAAAAGCAGACCAATCTGGATAAGCGTCACAAAAAAAAAACTGTGGGTATGCACTAATCCGAGCTTGAAACCTCCCCCCCCCCAGGACAAGATGAAGAAAAAGAACATGAAGGAGAAAAAGAACGTTGCAGCGGGGCGGCGCCAGGGCAGGAACACATTCATGCAGGGAAAGTGTGTATCCACAGAAGGCCCCGTTTGTTGCATTACTCGAGGAGGCGGTCGACTCGTTACGAGTACTCTTTGTCGCAACACACGTTTTTACTTCCTTTCTCTTCTCTCTCCCCCCCCTCCCCCTTCCAAGCATTATCCCAGCAAGTTGCTGTGGCTGCCGTAACCACGTTTTGTGGACAGCAAGCCAGGGTCACGGCACACGGGCGGTGGGATTGGGCGCTTACTGTGCTTTTTGTGTCACGTCACGGAGTTCACTAATGGTTTTTTGGTTTTTTTTACCGTGGCACTCACACACACACAGAATAGAACAGTAGTACTCTGTAGATAGCAGTACCTAGATAGTACAATGCTCTTTGCAGTTAGGAGTAGTGGACAGTAACAATAGCGAGCAATCAAGCCACAATAGCAGGGACAACGCCACTTGCATACCTAAGCAATAAAATAAAATAAAATAAAACCACACACATTCATTCTCAAGCTTCAATAGTACAAGTTATACCTATACCGTAAAGAGTATGGAGTACATGCTTGTACATTGACGCGCACACTGCAGCAACGTGCTGTTCCCTTGCTCCCCACTAGCAGCGAAATATACTTACTCTCTGATTCTCTTTGCCCTAGTCATCCGCCCTTGACGCGCCGGGCGGCTCTGCGTGCTCTCTAGGATTTTCTACAGGACATACCTGTAACTACTTGTAAGGGTATAACTATCGATGATTGAAGTGGAGTGCCAAAAAAAGAAACCCTTTCGTGGGGCGGCTGAAAAAGCAGCAGTACTTAAGATACTTATAAGACTAGGTAATATGTATACCTATACCTATACGAAGGCAAAGCTTGGGCTTGTATTGTATCATGCTAGCGAGAAAGAAAAGGAAAAAAACATGACGCCCTTGTTACTATGAAGTTTCACCCAGATCGGCGCGTGGCTCCAGGGATTTTCTCATCCAAGCCCCATCTATCTAGGCTGCTTTGGGGCCACTGGGGCTCTCTTGTCCACTGAAAGCGTTCTGCTAATCTAATTCAACTAACCAGGACTCCCCCAGCATACAAGCCTTTTTGTCTGCTTGTACGGAGTATGTACAAGTTAGTTATAGTTAGTATAATCCACCGCTGCCCTAAAACCAATCCTCTGCTCTGCCTGCTTCGATTTCTATTCTTCTTTCGGTTCACACTAACGAATCGAGGTGGACATCAGTTGACTGTCCGAGCCTCAGTCGTCATCAGAGCTTGTGATCCATCCAATGGCGAGTTATCAAAGTTCCGGCGTGCTCCTAGTAAAAATGGGGAATTCATGCGAACTCTCCAGGGTAGTTTGTAGTGTTTTTTATGCGTATACGGTTTCGACTTTTATCACGGAGACGACTTCACCGCCAAAGGAGAAACCAAGACTTCATTTTAGAACAAAATTTGTATAAAAAAAAAAAAAAAAAAAAAAAAACACCCCCCCAAAAAACCTAGGGGCTGGATTGTGTCCACAAGGCCCTCACACAAAGCTTGTTTGAGATATTACAAAATTGGTGCGCGAAAAAAAGAAGAAGAGAGTATTGATTTTTTGCCACGTACAAGTTCTTGTACCTAAGGCTAGTAAGCTGGGGGCTGGGGTTCTTCCCTGCGGCTCCTCCTAGCTGAAGAAGCGGTACAACTCGGTGACGCCGTGATAATAGGTACTGGGTTAGTTGTGCTATGACCGCTTCGTTTGCTAAGGAGGATTTGTTTTCTTTATTCCAATTAACGGAATTGGATTTGGAATTTGGAATTGCAATCAACACTTGTAAATAGAGAGACACGCGAGTCCACAATGAAGGAGGGGGACCCTGTTGTGAATGTTACAGGCAAGCGACTCGACTCCTAGGTACAGTATAGTAGTAAAAGCAAGTTGTACGGAGTACATCAAAGTACCTTAGTATATGAGAATGTGTACTTCGTACTGGAAATTTTCTCCGATTTACCGACAAACGTGGCAGAGAGTCTATTGTCTGGGTCTTCCACGCCTTTATCACAACGGGAAACCTAGTAGGTAGGGCCATTAGCATCAGAGGAGACCCATCAAGCTAGACTTAGCTGAATAGGTAGCGTCTCTTCTTTCTTGAGAAGAGCTTGGTTTCACAAAGTCATGTGGTCAATGGGCCCCTTGCCTAGGATAGGTGATGAACACCTGCACTACGAGTACTAGGTAGTAGTACGTACTTGTATGGAGAACTTCGTTCTTACTAGCAGTGTCTCGCAAAGCCGCCCTTCATTACGAGCCAATGAGGGACGTGCGGCTGCTCTGGCTTCTAGAAGCCCATGAGGAAATCGTTCCTAGGCGGACGCAAGTTTGCGCTCTAGGGAGGGGAGGGGGCTATGTCGCCGAACCATGACGATATGACAAGAGAATAGGGCCAGGATATGATTTGATAAAGAGAAGAAAAAGAAGCGAAAAAAAAAAATCTTACAAAGTATTCACCTTTTTTTACTCTTCTCACACTCCCTAAAGAGTAGAGTAAGACAATAAGACACCCCTCCTTCTCAATTCCATGAACAAATCTGGGGTATGTTCTCCGGGAATAAGCTAGTAAGTACGGAGTACTTGCATGTTGGCGTCTTCTTTTTTTTGGGGGGGCGAGGGGAAATGGCTTTCTATGACATGGTGCTTCTTTATTTTATTTTGGTCGGGATCCGAACTATCTCCGTGCTGTGACCACTGAATAGAATAGAATATTCTTCGTTGATGACAGTTGCATACAGCTAAACGAGAAAGCTTGATACCTGATGCTCTGTCCTCCCCCGGCATCAATAAATCTCCAACTGAGGCAATTTTTAGAGAACGGAGAACTGAAAAAAAAAAAAAGCACAGACAAGATGACGGTGGCGGCGATGACCGAAGGCGGCGTCAAGCTAAATTTTCTCAAACGAAAATCCTCGTAACCTAATCACGGTTATACTAAGAATCATTGAACCCAAAACAAAAGACCGGCTCAAAACCACAAAAAAAAAATGGATAGCTGATGAGCAAGAAAATTCAAGGGGGGGGCAATAGAAGATTTAGGACAAGAGACGCCGAACAGGCATCGTCATATCGCCTTTCTCCAGATTCAGGGACGTCTTCATTCTCCCTGGACCCTTTCAGGGTGGAGACCCAGATGGCTTACTTGTATGTACTCGTATGCACAGTACAAGCGTGTTCGCACTTACGCCAATCGGTTCAGCAAGTACAAGTAAGCGCTGCCGATCTATGTATAGTATCAAAGTAGCCACTACAAATAAGGCAGGGTTAGTACTACGAGTATACTTGTAAGAACCTGTGCTGCTTTGTATGATTTAGCAGCGGTGTGTGACGAACCAGCCCTATTTTGCACTGTAGCTACTACAGTACTTCTTTCTGGTTCAACGTTGTATTACTCTTCCAGGTTCCTTTTTCTTTTTTCTTCTTTTTTTTTTTTGCCAGGGAAGCAAACACGCAAACATGTCTAGAGCTGAGTATCTCGTACAGTAGCCAGTAAATAATACCTACTCCGTAAATTGCGTTGACTGGCATCAGGACTGACCGAGATTTTCATTGGGGCCATGCGCTTTGGTGCGGTTTCAGGCGGGTATCAAGCTTCGATCAGAGTTCGTTCTCGTTCGCCCGCTGATGCCCAACTAGACCGACGCTTGTTTAAGTGCGCTTACGGGCCCTTGCAACTTGCTAGGAAAAGGGAAAAAAAAAAAAAAAAAAAAAAAAAAAAAAAAGAGAGAATAAGAGAGAGAGAGAGTGAGACGGCTTACCACGTTGCGATAGTGTGGGGACGGCGGCTGAGACAGGCTCGGATGAAGCCTACCCATCTAGATTAGCTAAGCCTTAAGTAACAGATCGGCAATAATACCAGTAGGGTAGCAGGACCAAGCAAGGACACGATCTGCCAAGAACCCCGGGAGCACGAGATCTATGGCTCATCTCTGTTCCGTTCCGTTATCCGTAACCTGAAGTGATGGCATGCGCAGTTACTGCTTGCAGTAGTAGCACGTGTACCAGTAAGTCGTTTTGCACGTCATACCATGTACATGTAACTATCCGAGAGAGATCTACCTATGAGCACTTCTCTGGCCTCGCGTCTTACCCTATGGTGGTGTTGAAATCTGCGCTCTGCCCGGATGTTTGCTCTTGGCTCTGAAAATATACCGAAACTGGCACAGGAAGTATTACGAGTACAAAAAAAAAAAAAAACTCCCAAGGGTTCGTTTCTCGTATTTGTGACAGGCTGAGCGACGAAATACGCTCTGTCCGAATGAAGCATAGCTTTGGCGTCAAGTTCGAGGACGCCAAGTTCTTAGAGCCAAAAACTACTATACTAGTAGGGTAACCTTACGAAGTCCGACTTCAAAGTTCACCGCAAGCTTGTCAGAATACGGAGTTACATATATGCAGGGAAAGAATTATGCATTTTCCGGGGCGCAAGAAGCAATTGAATGTACAAGTAAAGCAAATAGGCATTGTTTCACTCAATTACAAACAAACTTCCCCAGGGTACAAGGTATGCTTTTGCCTGATGTGATATCAAAGGGCGTGTGTCCCCCCCCCCTCTTCAAAAAAAAAAAAAAAAAGGAATCGGATGCAATGGGATCAGTTTTTATGCTATTCGTCCTTCCTAACGGTTGGCTCCGGAGTTGCAAACTGTTTATAGGAGTGCTCTTTTGACGCGTTAGCGTTTCTATTGAACCAAGGTACTTGATAATTGGGCGTGCTGTTGCTGCCACACGATGTCACAGTGTTGGGTTACAGTGTTCTAGGAGTCGTTGTTACCTGTGAATTTAAAAAAAATAAAAAAATAAATAAAACTAAAGACAGCCAGAATTATCACATAGCTTTGCCACTTGGCGTACTTGGTAGAAAACTCTTCTGCCACCGTGATGAGTACCCGAGCGGCGGGCGTTCCCATCTGCCATTTGTTCGCTTCGCCAATATGCGGTGGCAAGGGTTCAAAATGGTGATGAGATTTATATTGTTACTTTGTAATTTTTTTTTTTTTTTTTTTTTTTTTTTTTTTTTTTTTTTTTTTTTTTTTTTTTTTTTTTTTTTTTTTTTTTTTTTTTTTTTTTTTTTTTTTTTTTTTTTTTTTTTTTTTTTTTTTTTTTTTTTTTTTTTTTTTTTTTTTTTTTTTTTTTTTTTTTTTTTTTTTTTTTTTTTTTTTTTTTTTTTTTTTTTTTTTTTTTTTTTTTTTTTTTTTTTTTTTTTTTTTTAAATTCAGCCAAGCCAAAACGACGTAAGCAGTAGACGAGGCTGCGCTGCCCAATTGTTTGGATGTTAAGTTTGGGGTTTGTAGGTTGTACAGCATATCAATGGACTGGACTGACTACAAGTATGAGCCACTTTGAGCTCTGCGTCTTGGCTCGTTCTTGGCTCTCATCTCGGGAGAACAAAGAAGAAGCAAGGCTGAGCGAAACCCGTTAGCAAAAAAAAAAAAAAAAAAAAAAAAAAAAAAAAAAAAAAACCGACAATACGAAAAAAAGCGACAATAGAAGCTTACTTACTTTAGTATATTCCAGCCCAGCAAGGTTGAACTCTCTCTGCATGTGAATCCTCCGCCCCCAGCGGCTTTTCTCCACTAGGTGCTACCCCGTTATCCCCATCTCCAATAGCACCATATCATATACTACTACTACTACGAGTACTACTACTACGAGTACTACTACGGAGTACTAGTTGTATGTATGAAGTATGCACATACCTGCATATTAGTATCTGGCATGATTTTGATCGCCAGAATGAGAAGGCATGCGTTGAGTATGATCCCATAAAGCCGGTGATCCCTGTCTCCGTCGGATCCGGAGTCGGCCGCTCAATCCATGCGGCCGAAGTCATGACTGATTTGACGTGCTGAAGCTTGTTTTGCGGCTGATATTACATAGAAACGGCAAGGCGGCGGGTCGGTCATATGGATCCTTCTGCTTAATAAAGTGATTTTTTTTTTCCCCCCCCTCCTTCAATTTCTTATTTTCTATATACAAAAGTAATACGGAGCAGCTATATGCAGTAAGCCGCCGTGTTTGTCGTTTGGGGTTATGTGCCCGCAAACTTGCCGTGCTAGCAAACATGCAAACAGCTTACCAGTTAGTAGTTTTATTGTACTTTCGGCCCCTCGAAGACGTGATGGAGTTTATGGGTAGGGAGTACTTGTAAATGCAACACACTGTGCCCAGTTTGCCTGCAAACGAGGGAATCAAAATGGTATGTTAGAGTGGCGCGGAGTTATTTGTATCCGTAGAACAGTTGGACAGGCTTTTTTTGATGCTACTTGAGATAAATGGCGCTGGCCGGCCCAAAGTTTGGTTGTCGCTAACCCGCAACCTCAGTTGGGCTTATACATACTTGTATACATGTGCTCCGTACCTACGGAGTATCTAATAGCCTTATACCAGTAGCCTCGGCTCGTTATTGAGTTTATAGACGATACTCCAGTTTTTTTTTTTGCAATGGCGCTCTCACAGCCCGAGAATTCTCCTTAGCAACGTGTATTGGAGGCGAGGGCGCTTGGTGATCCCACGTGGCAGATCTACACACTGCGCAATGACGCATTTTTTTTTCTTTTTCTATTAGTTGATTCTGCCACTTTTCCGTAGAACTTTGATGGTATGTGACACCGGCTTTGAGCCAGGACGGCCGACTTCGTGTCCGACGAGGAACCCTAAACAGCACTGAATTTTCCAGGGCTGCCCTGCTCTCAATTGGCGGAGTAGAGCTGCAGATTTCTCGAGGTACCATTTGGAATTGTACCGGGTTATGACAAATCGCCAACAAAGATTATAGTAGGTAGTAGGTAGTAGTAGTAGTATTACTCCGTAACCCGTACCCCGTAATCCGTCCGTAAGCCGCAAAGGAGATGAACGCAGTAACGGGGTTGGAGTGGCATCAATCTCCATTACCGGGGTCATTATGCATGTAAAAGAGGGCTCTTTGCGCTCTGGGCGGCACTCGCTGACAACAATTACAAGCTACAACAAAATGCGGCAGAAAGGAAAAAGGCCTCAGTAGGTCCTACAAGTAGACGAACTGGTGGACCAGTCCCGTGGCCATTCTCACGCTCCACACACGGAGCGTGCCACGTGGATTTGAAGATGCACCCACGCGGCGCCACGACGAGGGTGTCTTGGCGAAAAGTGAGCCACTTTTGCAAAACCCGTTATTCCCTGTTCCCTGTAAATTGTAGGGGAGGGGAGGGGTGTGCAAATATGTACGTATGTGTGAGTGAGTGAGTAGTGAGTGAGTAAGTAGTGAGTGAGTGAGTGTGTGTGTGTGTGAGTGTGTGTATGTGTGACAAAAACCGAAAGCCGCTCAGGGAGTGTGGAAAGACGAGCATCGATTGGATCATCCAACTCAACCGAGTACTTCGTACAACGGCCGCAATCGTCGGCGGGCAAGGAGAATTGAGTTGTTTGTCCCTTTTTTTTTCTCCTCCCTTAGCGGAGTGGGTGTTATGCCGGACGGGTAATATCGCGTGCGTGTCTTTGGTGTCTATGCGGTGAGCAAGTGAGTTCGAATGTTACAGTTGCATTGAACTCGTCAGTTTAATTTTAACAATCGGCTCATAGAGATCTGCCGACTGAGACGAACGAAAAGTCTCACACAGCAGAAAATAAAATAAAATCACGGTTTGATCAGGGTCAACCAAAAGAATAAGAGAGACTCATGGTTGCACCATACTACGAGTACTTGTACGCACAAAAGGGGGGGGGGGGGGGGGCAGCCTTCGCTTCCAAGCACGTCGCTTCTGCTTCCTGCCGTTGATTGATTCCAACTGCCGACGTCCTTGAAAAGCTGGGTCGGGTGAAAGAGCCGAGAATGGCATTCAGCCAACCATTTGGTTATTTGATACTCCTAATTCTGGTCCTCTGTACTCCGTACTTTATAGGCTGTTGCGTGTGAATTACTCCGTAGAATTGAGTTGTTGGGGGAGGCGGGAAACTTGAGTTTGAAGGATTTGCAGCCTTGTCATAGACAGTTCTGCACTTTTGTACTTCGTATCTAAACCGGTTAAGTATGTATGTATATTCCTACATAGGTGCTCTCTGCATGCATGTGTACGGAGTACAGATAGGTTAGCGAGAGCCGTTGTTATTGTTTTGTTGTTGTACGAGTAGTAAGCAGTATAGCAGCCAAGATTATCCTCTCCTGACACTCGATCGAGCTGTGCACCAACATACTTGTATTACCTTACATATTTCAACAAGTATTTGTAGCACCGGTAATTTTGATGTTCGATACCAAGTAAATTTGTTTGTTCTTCCCCAGCAGTGGTGCTCTTGCTTGGTGCACCAAGGCCAGCCGAATCTTCCCC
>JACBYL010000374.1:0-23952 GCA_015266385.1 Trichoderma oligosporum | reverse complement strand
AAAAGAGACCTGACCTTTTGCGAATTGGAGGCAACTACTCCGTAAAGACAGTGAGAACCTTCTAGGGGGGGAACCCGGCAAAACGCAGGTCTCAATATAGTGTTTGTATTCACGGAGAATTAAACAACTAAGTCGTTATGCTCCCATGATATCCCACACAATCTAACTTGATCCCAAGTACGAGCCTCACAACCAGGCGGGCGGATTGGGGCTACAGGAGGGCGGATCCCTCCCTCCCCCCAGCGGTTGATGAGTGCTGGAACCACCACTATTCTAGGGCCGGGTCGAAGTACTAGCAGCGCTAAACAACGGCGACTAATGCCTCTAACGGCTTCCACTACTGTACTATCCAATTCCATTAATTGCTACAAGTACTTACAAGTTAGCAGTACTCCGTAGAGTAGGCATGATTAGTGCCTAGGTACATGTACGCCACCCCTTTTTAATTTTATAGTTTTATAGGGCGCTTACAAGTATATCATGCTGTACGGATAGAACAATTTGTACCTGCGCAGCTCAGAGATTGCGCTTCATCAGTCTCTGTCTGTCTTGTCTGTGTCTGTGCAGACCTTGCAATGTGTGTACTAATATGATTCTTCCTCTTCCTCTTCCTTTCCTTTTCCAATCCTCTTCTTCCGTGTTCCCTTGTAAGCTCCCGCAGGCCGCCGACAAGCACATACTTGTACGTGTACTGCAGTTCGTACAGGCAATGGGTGTATTTATAAGCGCGCCGTGGCCCGCGGTTCTGGTTTCCGGTAATATGACTACTACTAATAGATAGTAGGTACTAAGAGTAACTGAGTTGATATTACCAAGTGCGACGAGCGACGGGCAGCCTCGTTCCTATGGCTCGAAATAGCAGCAGTTGCACCCGCATAGGCAGACACACGGCACACCTGTACGAAGTACTTACTCGTACTACTTACTACTTACCTTACTACTTGTACCTTACCTACTAGGTAGGTACCTTCAAGGTGAGGTTGTATTGATCTGATATTATAGAACTTGAAGTTGTATTGTTGGGCTACACGGACAAGATGGCTTCCTCCATCCACCACCACCACCACCACCACCGTTAATGATGCTAATGCTTTGTGCCGTGATGCGCACAAGCGTCCGAGCTGCAGGATAGATGCAGATGAAGAGAGCAGCTTCGCCACAGTAACAGGGAGGGGGAAAGAGAATTACAGGTAACTACTACTACGCTGTGGTGGTCAATGGGGTCAATGTCTAAATGTACATACTCGTACAAGTCCAGAGCAGGCGAGGCGAGGTTGTTCCCGAAATGCATACTGTACCTAGAGGTATGTACCTTGCCTCTCCCCATACTTGTACGTGTACTTCGGTTATGGATTTCTTTATTAACTCCGCACTCCGTAATTACCTGGGATATTATCAGGGGCGAGAGCCTAGTGGAGTTCTCCTCCCCAAAAAGAATAACCGTCTCTCTTCGTTTCTGGACTTGAGCCCAGGGTGCAACTTGGAGCTAGTACAAGTACAGTTCATATTACTGCTTCGTACAAGTACCACTCCATAAACTAATCGTAAAAGTACTCTGTACGTACAAAAGAAACAAGCTGCATCTTTCCGCAGCCGCCCTCTCTCTCATACTTTGTATGTATGTATCAGTTCAAGTTTCGTTCGATCCTGCCTTGCCGCCCACCGTCAACCGATGCGATATTCTCGGCCAACAACAGGCCGGCGAATTCTCATCTCGCGATTATGGTTCCTGGGGCTACTTTGATAGTTCCACCGACGCCCGTTGACGCCACTGGCCGTAGCCCTGCAGTTTAACCCCTGATGGGATTAGTTCGCTGAACGTTTTGCGCCTCGGGTGTTCCTTGGTGGAAAATGCTCCCCATACAAAGTAAAGTAGTATGTTGTACTTGGTTTACTGCAGTGGTCACTACAAGGACACAGAGAACAGAGACGATTGGAAAAATATACTTGTGCATGCAAGTACTACTACCTGGTAGTTACCTAGCAGTAGTATGTACTAGGTAGTAGTAGCAGCAGTAGTAGTAGTACTCCGTAGTAGCATTCGACTCTGCACGATTTATCCTACGGGGACGCACAAGGCAATGGCTCTTTGCATCGTCAAGCCAAGGAGGCAATTTATAATGCCTGCAGCATGATCCACCTTCTATTACCAGTAGTGAGTACTCCGTAGTACTTGTACTGTAGTCTTGGAAGCAGGTTTGGCTCAACGTCAGCCTTCCTAGCAGTTAGTAAAGTTACCAAGACGTTCTACTTTGCACTATTACTCCGTAGCTGATCCGCACTCAAATCCTTGTCCCTTGGATTATTGAATCATTCGAGTGATAAGCCCGCTAATAGCTTTTCCTACGAATACTCCGTAATGTGAACAAAGTTGGCAGTCTCCAGCTAGCGTTGACGAGACTCTCCAAATACGGAGTATATGTATGCAGGTACTCCGTATATACGGAGCACTTTGTACGTTATCAGAAGGATTTATTGCCGAGCCTCGCAATGCAGTGTATCGGAGCCACCTTCGTTGTTGTTCCAAATCTGCTGAATCGGAAAACCCAGATTTCTAGTTTTATTTTATAGTTTTACTAGATTACGAGGAGTACAGGAGAATGCAGCTAATAAAACGAACATGCTACTCCAGATTTCCTCTTGAGATGCAGTTCAAAGTTACCATCTCGGGAACCTGTCATTTACCGAACGCTTTGACGACGGTTTGCTCAGCGCGCTAGTCATTTATATTCATTCATAAAATACTCCGTATATTCATACTTTACTTCACTTCACTTCACTTCACTTCACTATACCTTTGCTTTACATACAAGCATTCGTACGAGTATACTCTCATGTTGAGAAGCGGGGGATCCCTTTCGGTTATCTAAACTTACTACGGAGTATTTACTCTATATAATACTCCCGTTCACTTCTATTCATTCATTCTTGTACACTTCACGGCGTGCAACAGAGAAACTGACAGAGTACCAACTGAGACATGTCGTACTTGGTACTCCATACTCTTATACTCGTACACTTGCTGAATAGTACTGCGTAATTTGACCTTGCTATCGCATCTGACAGCCGCTGGCAAGGTTACATGTCTTACTTGTACATACTTGCACATAACTACTTCAAATCTCCCCCTGTAGTCAAGGTTAGTTTTAGGAATGGGTTTGTCCCAAAAGCTCTAGGGTGGTGCCAACTCGGCGTTTTCGAGTTCTGGTCCTCAAGATGTATATGTATGTATGTATGTATGTATGTATGTACACATCAAGAAGCCAAATGCCATCACTTTTGCGGCCCTTTTTTTCTCTCTCTTTTTGTGCGTGCGTGTCTGTGTACGTGTGTCTGTGTGTTTTCATAGCTCCATGTTTAATACCACCTTCAACCAAGCTTGTGTATATCGGGAAGGGCAACCGCCGAAGTGTTGCAATGTAGTCTTTATGTAGGTTAGTAGTACAGAGCCGCGGGTCGTGTGGTAGCATTCCGTACCTGCGTTGGTATTTAATTTTTTTTTTTTCCTCCTTTGCATATTCACATGAGCATCGGTCAGAGATGACACGATGATCTGCGTCTTTTCTGGTACGGAGTGCGGAGTCCTTCGTATTACTTACTTACTTACGGATATCGGTACAAGTTAGTGGCTGTAGCTGGGTGGCACCTTTTGGTCCATTCTGGAATCTGCCGAGGATTGTGGTTCTAACGTTAGGAAACATAAAAAAGTAAAGACAAGTTACTTTGTATTGCTGGCAAAGAGATGAACCAACAAATAAATCGTTTTAGCAAGGCGTTGATACCGAGCTTCTTCATTAAGCTAGCTTGACTTTAGGATATATTTATAGTATCCAGTTCATTACATCAAAAACTCCACATGAACAAGTAATGCTCTACTTGCTCAAACTTGTCTATTTGCGGGTGGACCCATCTATCCCATATATGCCATCATGTGTCAATCAATTATATCCGTTAATGCGCCTTTGCCCACTCCTTGAACCAGTCCAGAGCCTCAGGGTTAGCCACGCTAGCATTCGTCTTGACGTTGATTCCAGAAAGAATCTGCTTGACAGCAACTTCAATTCTACAATGTACATTATTCATTAGCATCTCTCTCAGTGGTTCCTCAACCCAAGCCATGGTAGTATTCGTTCTGGAGTAGTTTGACTTACTTCTTGCCGTTGCTCGTCTTGGGGATGCCGCCCCCGCATTCTTCGACTATGCCCGGGACGTGACGAGGGCTGAGCTCGCTCTTGATCTTTTGTTTGACCCTGTTTCTTAGGTCATCATTGAATGTGTTGCCAGGAGCCATGATGACGAATAAGCACACTGTCTCATCAATGTCTGTGACTCGGCGACGTCCTATACAGACTGCATCTTCTATCTCGGAGGCAAAGAATCGTATCAGAATGTTATAGATTTCGGCCGAACCGAATCTTACACCGGCCGGCTTCAGCACGCCATCTGATCTACCGAGCATAAGGAGGCCACCAGTCTTGGGATTTGGGATCTTGACAAAGTCGCCGTGGTGCCATACCGCACCCTTGACACCACAGACGTCTTCGAACCGTTCAAAGTAGGCAGACTTGTACTTGTCGTCACCACTAGCACCGAAGAATGTCAGGGGCTGGCAGGGGAAAGGTTTGACGCAGACCAAGTCACCGGGTTCTCCCGAGGGGATGTCTTCTCCAGTGACAGAGTCGACAACCTTGATCGCCATTCCGAGACCGGCACATTGAATTTCACCAACACGGACGGGGAGCAGAGGACAAGGGGCGCCGAATAGAGAGATGATGTCGGTGCCGCCGGTGATAGAGGCAAGATTAATAGTCTTTGGGAAGGCTTCATAAACAAATGAAAAGGTAGACGGAGGCAACGGTGATGCAGTCGAGTATATGGCTTGAAGATGAGATAAATCAATGCTAGAATCTCGGACGGGATAGATGCCATTGGCCTCTAGAGTTGTAAGGTAGGCTGCCGAGGTGCCAAAGTGGGTGACTTTGAGGTCTGACAGAACGCGGGGCAGAGACATGTGTGAGTTGGGTCGGAAGGGCGATCCTGAATACAGGATCAGCTTGGCACCGACAGCAAGCGCACCAATGCTCCAATGCCACATCATCCAGGAAGTGGTTGTGTAATACAGCATGCTCGATGAAGGAGTCATGGAGCAGTGCAGTATGTGTTCTTTCTTGTGCTGGATGAGTGTTCCCAAGGCAGTGTGGACAATTGCCTTAGGGAGACCAGTCGTGCCACTAGAGTAGAGGATATAGAGGGGATGTGATGGCGGCAACTGCTCGAATTTGAGAGGATCTGATGACGAGCTTGAGAGAAACTCTTGGTATTCAACAGCCTTGACGCCATGATCCTCGATATCCTCGATGCCAAGACCCCCTTTGATGTTATTGATCACAATGACTTTTTCTAGGCCTGTCTTGCTGAGCTCCGCGACAATGTCCTTCGTCTTGGCTGTGCTTGACCATTCCTTGCCATTATACACCGTCCCGTTGTCAGCGAAAAGGATTCGAGGTCCAATCTGGCTCAGCCGGTCCAGCACAGCAGAGACACCGCTATCGGGGCTAATTCCCGTCCATATTGCGCCGATTGAAGTAGCAGCCAGCATCGCAACCAAGGCCTCTACATGGTTGGATACATACCCCGCAACAATATCCCGGGGCTTCAGGCCCACAGCACGCAGAGCATTGGCACATTGGCGGACAGACTCACGCAGCTCGGCCCAAGTAGTTGAGCGCAAGTCGCCAGGAAGTTCAGTGGTGGTGATTACGGCGGTGGAGGAAGGGTCGAGAGGCTCTGGAGTGGGAGGGAAGAGGAGGTTTTCGGCAAAGTTGAGGAGAGAGCTGGAGAAGAAGTCGGGCCGTGGGAACATGGGCGCATCAGGTGGAAGGACCTTTATGTTTTGGGGGGGGTAACGAAAAATAAGAGTTAGCACTCCATCAAATCAAGTCAAATGAATGAAGCATATATATGATATTTAGTTATACGAACTTGGGAATATGGCTGAGAGGAAACAATGCCGACAAATTGCCATACTTGGTCCCAAAATTGGGCGACATTATCGATGGACCATTTGTATAGATCTGGATATCCATTGAGACGCAGGTTGTGTTTCTGGTTCACAGTCTGTAAGAACTGCCACATCGGTGTAGAAGCAGGATCTGGATGTCTCCAAAGCTCCTTAGATGGCATCACGCCTGGGATGGCATTGTCATGATCGATTGACTCCCCCATGATGAGTACTTGGAGTATGAAGTGCTCTATATCTTATAGAGGAAAACGGAGATGACCAAGAGCAATAGAAGCTATAGAAAATGTTTTCCTCCCACAACCTAAAAATAAAGAATTATTAAATACCAGGGACACCAAAATGGTTGGGGATGGATCATTCTGAATGCACCGAATCGGCTGCTTTCGCGCTCCCCCCCTCTATAATGTCCCGTTGCAACCCGCGCCCACCTTCGGCCTATACTATCGATAATACGGAAGTAATAATTTTACCGAACCTACGGAGTACTTCTACTTACTCGTAAAGGGAGGCTGAAGCGGTGATTTCGAAATGGAGTGTGGCTTAACTTATATAATGTGGCTGAAGCAGGATTAGGACTTTTTACTTTTTACATGGAAGCGAGAGCATGGGGGTTATGGCCTAGCATGGGCACTATTACCTGGGCTCCAGGCTCTAACCTAGCGGAATGAAGGAGCCGAAGGAAAGCTACAAGGCTGTTGTTTCAAGAGAAGAATTGAGTGGTCATAATAAGTGATAAAGACTATGGTGACATATTTCCTTAGTATAGGATTGAGATGAAATGACGCCATCTAATACATACAAAGTACTATTACTACTTCATCCTCTATGGTCATACACTGAATACAGCACATCTATTAGAGCTGCATCGTGACAGATGAATACAAAAGGAGAGCATCGCATACATGCCGTATTTCCTGTCAAGTGACACTGCGTCAAAAGTGCCTCCATCATGTTGGCACTCCGGGGATAACGACATGGTTGTGGGCGGATACTTGTACTTGCCCGTCATATGTGTCTAGACGCGCCTGTTCTCGTGAACTCTCGTATGTTGTTGTTGTTTTTTAAAAATGAAATGAAATGAATGTTGCATTTCCTAAGAGGGTCAGAGGTAACAAAGTTCCGCGTTCCGACGTCAAAGCCACGAGTATGTGTAAGATCCGGCATCTTCGGAGAGCTCTAGCTATGACGGTCACCTACAAAGCTAATACTTGTAGTACCTATAGTTAACTAGTTTATTGTCTGGTGGCTTTAACAGCTCTCAGCTTTTGCTTTTCAACAAAGCTTCCTGTGTCGCCGTCCCCCTTTTTTTGTCTGCCTCACATTATAATATCACATTACAATAGTCGTTCGAGAGAAATCAATGAGGCTTTCCCCCTTGCAGATCTTTGTACTTGAACTAAAATTTCTCTCACAAGTATTTCTTCTAATGGACACAGTACACCTAACAGAGAGTACTACTCCGTATGGTTGGTTACTTGCTATATTTCATATTTCAAGGACTTGCAGCAAACACATTGTAGCCGCCCGTACTCGGTAAATACATACTACGGAGTACTAGGTAGTATCAATAGGATATTCGCTCGAATGATCTCATCAGCGCATGATCGGAAAAGCTTTTTCGCATTGTAAAGTAAGCCGGGCAATCCGACAGTCTTTTTTATTTATTTTTCTAACACAAAGACCCTCGTCACAGGGCTTTCATACAAGTCTATGTACTCCGTACGATACTCCGTACGGAGCATTTTTAGCGGGCGAGCCAAGCAAAACTTGGCTGGGTCAAATCGGGTGCCAAGAATCAATCGCAAGAACAAGTAAAAATATAAAAAATAAAAAAAAAAAAAAAAAAAAAAAAGCCAAAAAAACAATTGGTCGCACCAAATTAATTGACCCATGGCTTACTTGTACTTTGTTAAGCTAATCGCCCACTTTTGCTGGACGGGATCGCTTGGGGCCTCATGAATTCCGGCTTGGCCTGATTTGACCGACCCGACGACCCTCTTTCTACGAGGGCTGGTCTCTTTTTGGCCACACGCGCCGCTGTTCCGTCGCCGCTCAGCTTAAGTCAAAGTGAGGGAGAGAGAGAAGACAGAGAGGCCTGGTCGCTAATATTAACAGGGAATAAAAAAAAAAAAGGAAAAAAAACCTGAGACGGTGCTGGAACGTCTTTTTTCTTCTTATTTTTTCTTCTTCTTCTTCTTCTTCTTCTTCTTCTTCTTCCCTCTCTTCTTTTCTTGCTCCTTCAGTCAGCCTGGGTTTGTGCTTAGCTTCGATTTAATTGGTCCTTGTGGATTCGTGAGACCCCCTTTCGCCAATTCATCTTACTTTAATCGTGTCCAGCCCAGCCCGGAAAATCCCCCTCCAAAGCCAACTTGCCTTCTTCAAACCTGCTCGGCCCTCGCCAGCTTTGCTCTTCCTAGCCCTGCGATCGTTTTGTCACTTTCTCGCGTGGTGTCCTTGTGCTCGCTGTCGAATCTCCACCGGCTGCTGGTACTAGTTACTGGGGGGGAAATCTCTCACGACATCGTTTTGGTGCTGGGATAAGAATCGATCCAAGTCCACCTCCCGAATCGAATCGAGTCGAGTCGAGCCGAGTCGAGTCGAGTCGAGTAGAGGACGAGCAGATTTAAGAAGAAAACACGGCAAGGTGTGGAATCATTTTCAACACCAAATAATAGAGCGTCTTTTTTTTTTTTCTCCTTTCGCTCCCTCTTCTTCATTTTGTTTCGGTAAGTTGCTTGTCAACCCAATCCATCACACCTCTGTCCTTGGCAAGTTAAAAAAGCTTGGGATCTGGTTCGTGTTCTAAACCCTCAACACAAAACCCCATCGTCATTCTTCCTTTTACTCCCTCCACCCCTTCCCTCGTGTGCAATTGTTATTAGCCTTGCAGCAAAATAGCTTGCAATTCGCCCATCACGCGGCTTTCAGCTGGAAGCTTGTTTTTTTATTAAGACTTTACCGGCTGCGGCCGTCATTGGCAAGTGGCGCCGCCTGACGAGGCCTAAAAAGCGTGTGGCACACACCGCATCGCGCCGTAACTTTGAGTTCGTTGCTGCCGAACGCCTATGCTTCAGTGATGCAATAACATTTACAAAGTACTAAGAACTAACCTTGAATTTTCACCACCGCTTCCACTTCCCACAGACACTTGCATCATAGGCCAAGAGGCTTCTTTTTTTCTTTGGTTTTTTTTTTTTTTTTTTTTTTTTTTTTGTTTTTTTTTTTTTTTTTTTGATTTTGTTTTACTCTAAGTAGCCGTTAAGCTAACATCTCTCGCTTTTTTCCCTCTCGGTTTACTAGCTAGGGACAATTCCATTGCTACAGTTAGCCTGAAAAAAAAAAAAAAAAAAAAAAAAAAAAAACGCCTCTTGGCTGCCGACTTTCATTTTCATCCATCCAGCCACGAGTTGGATGCTCTCCTGAGTATCATACTTTTAGGAGATCATGCCGCGGCGGCTCGCAAACCCCTTCTCCTCCAGCCAGTCTGCCATGTCTGCGTCCGAAAAGACTGGCGAAAGACGTCTCTCCAACTCCAAAACCAATCGATTGAGTCAGCTCTTCTCATCTAGTCCCAAATCCAAGGACCAGAATAACGCTCAATCTTTGGTCACCATGCATCAAAGTCAGATGAATAACACCATCTCGCCGTCAACGGTGTCACTACCCATCATTTCTCTCTCCACTGCGACTGGTGAGTCCAACAGCGTCGAGCAGCCAACTACGACCTTGTTTCGGCCTCAGTCCGCCAAGGAGGTGGAGCAACGGATGCGCGCGGAATCTCAATTTGGCCCTCTGGTGCATCCTAGTCACCTCTACGTTAGCAAGTCGCACGGCAAGCCTTTCGAGGCGCCGATTGAAGATGAGCCTCCGTATTACTATCTTTTGACAACGTATTTCAGCTATCTTGCTCTTATTCTGTTTGGTCACATTCGTGATTTCTTTGGCAAGCGATTCGGCAACCCCAAGCAATATCAGTCTCTCAAGGTACACAATGGATTCGCGCCTCTCAATGATGATTTCGACAGCTTTTACAGTCGACGATTGAAGCGCCGCTTGGATGACTGCTTTGCTCGAACCACCGTCGGCGTCCCTGGTCGCTTCATCACTCTCATGGACCGCAAATCGGATGACTACAATTACTCCTATCGTTACACCGGTACCCACACTGAGACGCTTAACATGAGTTCGTACAATTACCTCGGTTTCGCTCAGTCTGATGGTCCCTGTGCCGATGCTGTCGAGGAATCCGTCAAGAAGTATGGAGTCACTTTTGCCAGCCCCCGATGTGATAGCGGTACCTCTGATTTAGCCATGGAAGTTGAGCGGGAAATTGCTTCATTCGTCGGAAAGCCTGATGCCATGGTCTTCTCTATGGGCTACGTGACCAACGCCAGCACGTTCCCGGCTCTCGCGTCCAAAGGCTGCTTGATTATTTCTGACGAACTGAACCATGCCTCTATTCGAATCGGTGCTCGCCTTTCTGGTGCCGTCATTCAGTCCTTCAAGCATAATGACATGAATGACCTGGAGCGTGTTCTTCGTGAAGCCATCTCTCAAGGGCAGCCAAGGACTCACCGTCCCTGGAAGAAGATTCTCTTGGTTGTGGAAGGTCTTTACTCCATGGAAGGTACCATGTGCGATCTCCCTGGCATCTTGGCCCTGAAGCGCAAGTACAAGTTCTACCTGTTTATCGACGAGGCTCACTCCATCGGTGCCCTGGGACCACGCGGCCGCGGCGTCTGTGATTACTTTGGCATTGATACTTCGGAAATTGACATTCTCATGGGCACGCTGACCAAGTCTTTTGGCGCTAACGGAGGCTACATTGCTGCGGAGAAGTACATTATTGATAAGCTCCGTGCCACGAATGCCTCCACCATCTATGGCGAAGCTCCCGCTCCTTGTGTTCTCATGCAGATTCTTACTTCGCTCAAGCTCATCACTGGAGAAATCTGTCCCGGCCAGGGCGAAGAGCGTCTACAGCGAATTGCATTCAATTCTCGCTATCTCCGCCTCGGACTCAAGCGACTTGGCTACATTGTATCTGGTCATGATGACTCCCCCATTATTCCGGTCCTGCTCTACAATCCAGCAAAAATGCCTGCATTCAGCCATGAAATGCTTAAGCGCAAGATCGCCGTCGTCGTCGTTGGGTATCCGGCTACTCCTCTCATCAGCTCACGTGCACGCTTCTGCATCTCTGCTGCTCACAATAAGGAAGATTTAGACCGAATGCTGGTAGCATGTGACGAAATAGCCGACATCCTCCAGCTCAGATACTCCACGGGAATTGCTGGTGGCTTAGAACCACTACCCGAAGGCGTAGCACTAGAGGACGAAGCCGAATGGCGAAAGGCCAACGGCATTCCCATCCAACCTCCTCGATGGGATGTCAAAGAGGTCATCCGACGAGGTGTCGCCGATGCCAAAGTCCCTCTGCGATGAGCGTCTTGTATCTATTTTTACCATGATTTTGTATGGTCAAACCCAATTGTCCTCTCTCATCATGGCCCGTTATAGATGGGGAAATCAAGGCTCGGTGTTTGAGGCGCAGGTTTTATGAACTGTTTGTTTAGTTCATGGGAGATATACGCGGCTTTTCTCTCTCTCTTCTTTTTTTCCTAATTTTATCATGTTCAATTATTGAGCTTGCCCATCTTCCAGAGTTTGTGGTCAGCTCTGGTTTGACGCGAGCCATTTATTACATAATTAATGTGACCATGCCGGCAGAGCTGCCGCGAAGTGAAGCTGCAGAGCCATGGCTGCAGGGTGATTCAATAATGGACGGGCTAGGACAGGACTCTAAGTAAGACTGCCAGCTTTAAGTCAAGCGGTCAATGGGTTGGTATAATGGGGCGAACCGGGGATATATAAGGCGGTTAGGTGTTAACGGGGCATGGCAATTGTAAATATGAGGTGCAAAGACGTGTTAAGAGTATTAATGAAGTTGAACATAGAGGCAACTGTTGATAATGAATCCAAATCACTAGTGATTCAGGATGGCTGATGGCTTTTTGAACCAGCAGAAGAGGAAAAGCAGGAATAGAGCCAGCCTCTTTTTTATTCATCTAATCCATCTAGTATTAAGGAATTCAAATGTGACCTATTTTATTAATAAATACCTCTCTACCGTAGTAATGAGTCCTGAAATAAATAGAAGATTCTTGAAACACGAGCACGGGAGGGAGGATGCGGGTCATCTTTGTGGTTTCGGTAGTATTTACGAGGTTGTGTTTCACAGTGAGGGGGGGAGGAGCTGGAGAAGTAAAAGTAATGAAACGTGTTTACAGTATGAGAATATGGCGTTTCTTGTTAACCATGATGATGTAAATTGAAACTGAACGTGCTGAAACTAATGTATAAAATTATCTAAAACGTGGTTTATAAATACTATATTAGACTATGACGATCAATCTTACTTATAGTAAGTCGATGTGCCGTTAGAAGTGTACAAGTACAAGTAGAGTTGCTGCAAGGGAGCGGGAGGGGGGGGGGGTTTCTTTTCGCCCTTGCATCAGCGTGATATGCAAGAGCGGGAAGAGAGACTCCCGGTTTCTTTTTTAATTTATTTTACTCTCTTTTTTCTTCTTGTGGTGTATTTTTATTTGTAATTTGTATAGCTAGGGGGGGGGGCTGAACGTTTGGATCTGAGGCTGGAGATGCATTGCGGAGGCGACAGGCAAAACCGGATGGGTGGATGGAATGGTGTTTCTGATTTTGTGTGTAAAGCAACATGGGATACTCCGTAGATGGACCTAGCTTTATTTATTGAGAGCTTGGATTTTTCTTTTAGAGACAAACAGCCTCTCCAGATAATATACAGAGTAGATTGATGTATGGATTTTATAGTACTTGCTTGTAAGAGACTAGTTATAGGGAGAATGGAGAATACTGTGTTGCGTCTTTCAATGTCTGTTACCCTGTAGTAATGCCAAAACATGACCGATTTCTCCATTGCCCTCTATCCGTCTTCATTCTCCGATGTAATGACTGGAATGGTACGGAGTACTCTGTAAGTTATTAATTATTCGCCAAGAATAGTGGTCTGATTCCTTCAATCGATATGCTGCATATACGTAGTTCATGGTAGGAGTGCATATGGAGTTCGGCAATGGCCGTCCGTACCGAGGTACTCGTAGTAATAGCACAGCGAAGATACTACTTCTACTATTAGCATACTACTTGTACTTTCGTACACCTACGAGTACTGTACTTGTAATATTTCGATGCTTTTTGTCGATGCTCTTTGACCTCGGAGCTCAGCCACAATACGGATAGGGTAGACAGGAGGTTTTATTGTGGGCAGCTAGGCCACCTCAGGCTAGTGGCGCCGCCTTTGGCTTGCATGCCCTGGCTTGCCTGGCTCGCCTAGTTCAATCAAAAGAAGGTAGTGGAAACGGTCGCTGTGCCGATTTAAGCAATTTAAAAAGAAAAAAAGAAAAACCCCCCCCCCGCCAGAAAAATATCCGGGTACATGTAATACCTACCTGTAACAAGTACCTTGGCGGCGTCGGCGTTATGGGCAGTGACCACATGGGAAAAGTTGCGCTGCGCACAGGCACAGCAAGCCCCGTGCCTTGTACCGCTGTTAGTTAGTCTGATAAGGTAGGTAAGTATAGTGAACTCGCTCCAGCGGCTAGTCCAGGGCGGACAGGGCATTGGCAGAAGCCCTTGTACAATTGAATTCTGGAGAGGGGGAGAAAAGAGAGAGAGGGAGAGAGAGAGAGAGAGAGAGAGAGAGAGAGAGAGAGAGAGAGAGAGAGAGAGAGGCAGGCCACTAACGGAGTCTGCGGATGGATGTGCGTACTGTACCTACAAGAGTATTCGCTGCATATTTATTGGCCAGGAGATTTGACACTTCGGGTTGGGATTACTTGTGAGAGCCTTTCTCAACGCGCGAAAGTTACCAAGTTTCGTTCTGTCCCTTGCCTTGCTGCCCCTCTTCCCAGCTTCTAGCGACAACCACCATTTCTTGGAAGAACAAACAAGGGCTCAAGCCAGACAGCAGTGGTGGCATCATTTCATTTTCTTATTTCTCTTTTTCTTTTCTTCTTCTTTTTTTCTTTCTCTTTTTTTACTCTTCTCTTTTATTTTCTTTAACCTGCTGCTGGATGTGTCTCTGTCCCTTTGCTGGCTGTGCACGAATCCGAACCCGAGCGAACTGGTATTAATCCATTCATTAGCCGCCGGTTGGGACGCTCTCCTCGCCTCCGCACGCCTTTCTCTCTCTCTCCCTCCCTCCCTCCCCCCCCCCGGACCAGACGCCTCAATTTCCACATAACGCCCGCATTCCCCTGAAGCGAGACTCGACGCTTTGAAGAATTTAAAAAAAGAAAAAAAAAAGAAAAAAGAAAAAAGAAATAATAACCCATCTCGCCAATCGTTCTCCCATCGAAGGATAAAGTGGAGAGGAGAAGGTGAAAAGAAATAAAGGAAAAGAGAGAGAGAGAGAAAAAAAAAAAAAGGAAAACAAATAGGGGAGGACGCCTATACAATTTTGAAGAGAGCCAACGTTGGCCACGGTCCACCCGCTGTTGCGGCGTCGCCCAAGATGATGAGCTTTGAGGGAGGGACGGGCTACGCCGAGTCGGACGCTGATGATGAGTACGAGCACAACCTGGGCGATCATTCGCCCGTGGGCGACTCTGAGGTGGCGTCTCCGATTGATTCTGAATTGTCTACTTCGGCCGAGCATACGCCTACGACGTATGGCCATCGAAGCAGCATGGACCGTTTGCCTGAGACCATCATCACAGAGTGGACGGCTGAGGAATGTGCAGATTTCATCAGCGCCATCGGGCTGCCGCAATATGCTGAGACGTTTTTAGGTATGTTTTTTTGACGATATGGTGGAGAAAGATGGCATGACGACGCTGCCTGTTCTTTTCTTTTTCTTTTTCTTTTTCTTTTTCTTTTTCTTTTTCTTTTTCTTTTTCTTTTTGGCATGGCTGGAGCATGTTAGCTAATTGGTTTTGTACTGACTGCAGAAAATGACATCGTTGGAGAGGCCCTGGTTGCCCTACTGCATGACGATCTCAAGAGCATGGGCATCGCCAGTGTTGGTCATCGACTGACGATCCTTAAGAGTGTCTACGACGTCAAGAAGGCCCAGGATATTCCGGTTGAGAGTGATCATTATCTACCACTCTGTAAGGCTTCGCACTCTTACCATATTTGCCTCTCCTCTTTTCTCCTCTCCTCTCCTCTCCTCTCCGCTGCTCTCCCCTCCCCTCCTTCCAACTATAACATTTTATATGAGAGCTTATTAACTGACTTCTTTTTTTGTTCCATGAACTTGTAGCCGCCGATGCTGAAGCTCAATATGCTACTGCAACCCTCAAAGATATTCGACATCTGGTGGAACAGCTTCGACTGCGAGACGAGCGAATGAGCCTACTAGAGCAGGATCTGCGGCGGATGAATGAGGATTTTAAGCGTCTCAGGGAGGACATGCTGCCTGCGCTGCGTCTTGTCAAGGATGTCCAGCATCCGCTACCGAATGTCAGCGGCGGCGGCGGCCAAGCATATACCTATGAGGCTACTCTCTCTCCGCCCGCGCCGACGCCGCCTGGAGCCCAGCCAGGCGATCGAGGTGTGAAGCGGCAGTACTCTCAGCGACGGATCTTGATCGGAGCGACACCAAAGAGTAATTCGCCGACGCAAGCAACACACGAGCGGACAATGGCAGAGCAGACGCTTGACCCGGCTAGCGCAGCGGAGAGAGCCGTGATGTCGTCGTCACACCTGGCTGCTATGAATGGGTCCGGCGGCCAAGCTGCTGCCTCATCTTCGACCTACCCTTCGCCGATTATACCGTCGCCGACATCCCCGCATAATCATTTGAGTGGAACCACGCTTGGCTCTCGGTCGTACATTGCGAATGCACCTTCTGTAAGGACGACATTTATTGAGGGTGATTATAATTACAACTTACGAGACAAGCCGGGACCTGGGTCGATCCGACGTCGTGAGACGCCCGTTCCTGAGACGCCAAACTCAAACAGTGCTGTCGAAATTTTCAAGTCATTCCGTGTAAACATGGACGATCCGTGTTATAAGGTGCTGCCGGCTGCGCTTAAGAAATACCAGATCAATGCGCCTTGGGATCAGTATGCCCTCTACATTGTCTACGGCGACCAGGAGCGCTGCCTTGGTATGGATGAGAAACCTTTGATCCTGTTTAAGCAGCTGGATAAAGAGGGCAAGAAGCCCATGTTCATGCTGCGGAAAACGAATAGCGCCCAGGTAGATGGTGAACTCCCTGGCATGGGTATGAACGCGGCTAGAGGAGCTTCGACAGCCTATGATCCGCCGGGAGGCATCATCTGAAGAAGGGAGGGGGAAGGACTATAACACGTTTTGACAGATTGGCGTGCCCACAAGTGCCTGGATGACACTAGTTTGGGGGCTACATCTTACCACACCCCCCCTTTTCCCCCTTCGCGAGGAGGGCCCGTTCTCGAATTTAGATTTACATTTACTTGGGGGGGGGGGACACGCATTGGAGTTGGTTGGAAGGGGGAAGAAAAAAAGGAAGAAATTATCTGACACGACGAAAGCGAGAACGAAAAAAGACATTTATCGGTTATATTACACCCGGTCGAGCGTCTATATTCCCTACTTTCAACTACCATTACGTTGCGAGCCGCTGTAATAAGAGCTGGTATGGTATACTGTTAGATGTCAGGGCTGAACTGATTACACACAGTCTGAAGGATGTGAATTTACCATAGGCCCTGTTTAGCGAAGTTTGATGCTGCTTCATCTGCAAAGTCTTTTCGTGGTGGAGAGGCAAAAGTGATGGTTCATGCACGATGGGCTGGATATCTTGGAGCTTTGGGGCATGGCCTGAAAAGGGGGAACTTGTCATAATGGAGACTTCGTATGGGAGGATTTTCCAACTCGGACTTTGAATATCTGATGGACGGTTTTGATTTTGGCGAGAGTTTTTCTGGGAGGACAAACTTTGGTGGGGGTTTGGTGTACGATGGCAATTGGGCATTTGAGTTGGCAAAAAGAGAAAAAATACGGGAGATGTATTACTTTTGTTTTGTATGTTGATGCTATTTGGGATGCATGTGGTATTAAGAGCGAGATTATATTACTCGGTATTTGAGTGTTCTTAATTGATGAGCAACGCCTTGAAGAGGGCTGTTTTGAGAAGTATCGGAATATCTATTGTAGGAATTGGACTTTGGGTTGATGTGTTTGTCGGTGAGTGAGTGAGTGAGTGAGTGAGTGAGTGAGTGAGTAAATTTGCATACTTGAATCGATATTCAATTTTGCAGTGCGCTATGTTGTTGCTGGGACTGAGGATGGATGAGGTCAAGAGCGTGAACGCCTAAGATGAAGAAGGATCAGAGCCTCCATTTATTTTTATTTTTTATTTTGGAATCTTATATGAGATGTTAAAGAACTACATTAGTTGGGTGGTGATAATGCTAATGTTAATCTTTGTTCCTAAATTTGCTATTGCTATTTGTTGGATCAGTTCGAGGCACAATCATATCCACGTTATATGTCGTTTGCTAGCATGACGTTGCTCGTATGACGTTGCTAGCATGACGTTGATTAGGAAGAAGGATTTCCTTTTAGTGCTTGCTGTTGGTTGTCGTCATTGCTGTTGGGGCCTGTTAGAACGTGAGATGAGTGCGTACGTGCGTGCATGCGTGTACACTTACTTACTACTTATTTAACTACTTACTTGCCTGCCTAGTAATTGATGGGAGTTGAACCCGAATCGCGTTTGCTTATGTGAGAGATGGCGTAAGATGGTTGTTCGGCTTGAGGGTTTTAAAGTTATGTGGATTTTTATGTTGGCTGTCTTTGTGTTATACTCGCTGCTCGGGTTGAAATGGGTTTGGCTTCGGTCTTGTAACTGATTGATTGATTGATTGATTGATTGAATGATTGATTGATTGATTGATTGAATGATTGATTGATTGATTGAATGATTGATTGAATGATTGATTGAATGATTGATTGATTGATTGATATAATAATATGGATGCTTTTGGAGACGCAGACAATGCCGGTTGCCGGAACCCGCTCGGGAGTTTCTGGTATCGGGGCCTTCGGTATCGGCCTCGGCTTCGGGTTTGGATAGGTACGTAAGTAACCTACGTTTACGAAGTTGTTACTAGTTACTAGTTACTCACTACTTACGAGGACTACTGTTCTATTACTACTACTACTAAGTAAGTGATAGGTGATATAGTTAGTTTTTACCAATGAACCTTTTTTTTTTTTTTTTTTTTTTTCCCTTGAACAATGGAATTGTCATTGACATTCCATGATACTTCCATTTCTTCAATGCCAATGTCGTACATCTTTTTTTTTTTTTTTTTTTTTTTTAAGTCTGGCCGGCTGCCTATCCCGCTACTCCGTATTTCGTAAAAGCACGATTGAGTCATCGGCGTAGCGGCGCCATTTGTCTTTTTGGAGCTTTACGGAGTAGATTTAGTCCAATCGCTGACGAAAAACGGTGAAGCTTCGGGCTGGCTGGGACTCGTGGCGGACTCCAAAAAAAAAAATAGTTTTGGAGAGACGAGATTTGTTTACGAAGTATTGGATTGGATCGATCGAAAGCTAACAAGCTTCGTGCATGAATGACTCCGAGTTAAAAAAAAAAAAAGGTAATTTAGTTAGTAATGGTAATGTGACTGGGCTTCTGGCAGGATTTTTCTTTGGCTCGCATTGCTCGGCTTTGGCTTTACGTGGAAGCTTTTTGGTTGTTTGTTGCAAACGGGGGGGTGGGAGAGAGGCTGTTATGAATAAGAAGAAGGGTGTTGGCCGTCTTTTTCTTTTTGATTCATTTCTTTGGAATCATTCATTGGCTTTTGTTGTGCTTGAAGAGCGACGATCTTGTTGCTAATATTATTGATGTGATACCTATAATACCTATAATATAATATTATATTATATACGGAGTAATATCTTGTGATATAATAATATTATATATACCCTTTTATCGATCGATCGTCCTTTTTTTTCTCTCTTCAACTGGGATTGAGTCAACTACTATGAATGGATGAGAGTATAAAGCATTCAAGTTGATATTAAAGAAAGCTGTCAAGGTACGGGGATAATACCGAGTTTCAGAGGATTTGATTTGACATGGATAAATGTTTTCTTTTCTTTTGTCTTGGGCATGGAAGAAAACTGACGATACATTCATTCTATAGATGGTTGTTATACGGTTTGGTCTCGATTCTGACCCAGACTTGCCAAAGCCAACGCCTCCTCGTCCATCTGGGGATAGCCCTAGTTTCCTTCCCACTGCGACTTCGACTCTGACTCCGACTCCGACGTTAACAAATGTTATCACCAACTCCTCAACGCCACATCCAATGCCTACTAGTATGAGAAATACATTCTTGAACATTGCCGAGGATGGATCAAGTGGAGATAAAATCCTTCGGGGTTTCCTCATAGGCGTGGCTATTGGTATTATCATCAGCTTCGTGCTTTGCTGCTGGGTGCCTTGTTTTAGACGAAAGCGAAGGACGAGGCTACAGAGGAGAAATGACAATATACGGAGACGGTTGGTGGTGCTTGATGATGAAGATTGGGTGAACCGGAATTATCCGCAGAGGATACAACAGGAGAGTATAGGAGAGGAGGAAATGAGCCATGAGGAATAGCACTATTTGTTTTTGTTATATCATTTCTTACATGAGGAGCGAGCGAGCGAGCGAGCGAGCGAGCGATTGTTACTGCGAATCTTGGGGATTGGGCGTTTATATGGTTTTACAGATGGATTTTGGGGATGGGAGTTTTTTTCTTCTTTTTTTTTCTTTTTTTTCTTTTTTCTCTCTAATCGGTGGTATATTGGGTATGGGATGAGGAGTTTTGACTTAACGGCGTTGGTTTTATGGTGGTTTGAGGTCGGATTGCTTGTGGAACATCAAAATTGTTTTCCGTCAGTGCTGACGAGGATTGAAGATTTGTGTATAGAGGCAGGCTATGTTGCCACAGTTGATGAACAAAGGCTTTTCAAATAGAGGCACATTCTCATGAGACAACTGCTATAGCAAAGACAACTGCTATAGCAAAGACAACTGCTGTAGCAAAGTATTACCTACTTCCCCATACTCCGTGCCCTGGTTGAAACCGACTGCCGGCTGTCAACCTCTTGAGGCGGAAATAGCGGGCACAGCCATTTATAAATGTCTTGGACTATGGCAAGTCAGCCAATAGCAGCCAATAGCAGCCAAGAGAAGTCGCGCGGCTGTGGCGCAGCATATTCGCAATGACACAGCCATGCGTCAACCTGCGATTAAAATAACCAAAGCTTATGTTCATATGGTTCCATACATTACATGGCATCACCTTATACAAAGCATGCACTATTACAACTCTTCTTTTATCCATCGCTATTGGATATTGGCTTCTTTAATTATCCTCTTCTATGTGATAAAAATCCATCTTGGCATCATCTCATTGTCTACGTAGTTCGGCATATGCAGTACTTGATCCTTTTCTTTTGTTGCAAGCTACTGCATGCAGCCTCATCATTCCATAGCCCAGACTTGAGCGCAATGATCTGCTAATCTCCGCTGCGGCTGAACCTTTCAATTCCAATTTCTTTCCTATTCAATTCTTCCTCTTCCTCTTCTTCTTCCTCCTCCTCCTTATACAAGAATTCCATATTTATTTTATTTTATTTTATTTCAAAATTTTTTTTGCTGCTTCTCTTCCCACTCTAGACGACAAATCGACAAGGCTTGTTGCGCCATGCTTGACGACAGCTTCCCGACGTACCGCTTACATCCCGTTCTGGAAGATCCTCTCCAGACTTCACTGCTCTTCACCTACAACGGCTCGGATGCTTTGCGCACCTATGTTTTGCAGAGACCTCCTCCTTCATCCTCGGCAAACCAATATGCCCTCGCTCTCTTCGACGCTCACAACCAGTCTGTCATCTATGGCGAGGTGCTGGTAAAGCCGGAATGGTCACAGCCGACTCTTTCGGCCGTCGACATTCGTTCCCAGAATGGCTCTCCGTCCAATACGCCCATCACGCCGGATTCATTTTCCGTACTGCTGTATAACCCCGACCAGAGCATTATAGTTAGGCGCAACGCTGGAGGCTGGAATAGAACTGATTCATGGGGCTTTGAGATTCCTCAACGTTCTTTCAAGCTGCCCAGTATGAGCAAGCTTGACCGAGAGACGAGGAGCAATGAGGTGTCGGATCTGTCGCCCAAAATCATGTTTCACTGGAAGCGAGATGGGCGGCTGAATAGGGATATGACGTGCTACATGTCTGGGAGGAGTGTGGGCGGCAAGAAGAGCAAGGAGCCGGACATTACCGTGGCCATGTATCGAAGTGAGAAGCAAGGGGATGCTGTGAGCATCTATGAGCCCAACATGGCTCGCGTGGAGGTCGAGGATCGAAAGGGTCTCGAAGTTGTAATACTGCTAAGCGCCGTAGTCGTGAGGGACTTGCATTTTGCGCCTCGGCAGGACCCCTTCAACATTTCTGTCTCTCCTCCAGTGGCAGCTGCGAATGGAAGGGGGAGAAGAGGCTCACGGCCGTTAGCGCCATCGCCCAACGACCCAACGCTCATATCAGGAGCCATGAGTGGCTCTGTATCACCAATATCAATACAAGCGCCACCAGCGCCACCAGTAGGCAACAATGCAGCTACAGCTAGACAGGCTGAGATTGATGCAGAGACGCGGAGACTGCAGGCAATGGTCGCCGAAGAAGAGCGACGGCGCCGCGAGCGCCTTGCCCGAGAAGAGGAGGAAAAGACGAGGAGGATGCTCCAGCAAGAGGAGGAAGCGCAACGACGATGGAGGCAAGCCGAGGTGGACGCAGAGACGGAACGATTACGTCGAGAGTACGGCGTCCAGCCCCCGCGACCGACACAGTCTTCTCCTCCTCTTCCACAGAGGCAACTTGGGTCGACAATGTCAGGCGCATTGAACGGCGGTAGCTGGTATGGCCCTCCTCCCGCCAGCAATGGCCAGCAATCTCATCCTCCGCTGCGGCCAAACAGTGTAGGACCAGCGCCCTATTCTCAGCCACTAGCAGGTCAGCAGGGGAATAATGGGCGGAATCAGCTGAGTAACCGGCCGCCAGGTGCCGCCGTTGCATCGGGTCCTTATTCGGGTCCGTCAGGGGCACGTGCAAGTGCAATTAGCTTTTTTGGGATCAATAGGAATGATGAGGAGAAGAAGAAGAAGATGAAGAAGAAGCAAAGCGTGCTATTTTAGGCGGATGATAGGCGTTGGGGGGGGGGATTATAGATATATATATATATATGTACATACATGTACGGCACATGTGTAGACTATAGGAAGCCATGATATGATATGATTTGTAAAGAATGATAACCAAAAATTTATTTCACTTTTGATGATTCAAGAAGTAGAAAAAGAAGTGTTGTACGAGTGAGTGAAATTTCATTTATTATTAAATTGCGGTATTATATTCTGTCTGTTCCGTCTCAACTTTCACAGGCCTCTTTTTTGTTGTATTGTGTTGTTGCGTACGGAGTAGGTATCCTTACTTTCGGAATCAAGTGGGTATATAATGTAATACTCATGAGATAGAGATAAAAAACTTTTGTGCTCCCAACCAATCCAGGCCCAAAAAACAAAAATATCCAAATCAAGAAGGGGGAAAAAAAAAACGAAAACTTTTATAGTAGTGAATTGTCTGAAAGATTGTTGTTGTTGTTGTTGTTGTTGTTGTTGTTGTCGTCATCTCATCGTTGAAAACAAGGTGTGTTCATGTTGGTGGTGCTGTACAACCATCAATCCACAAACACAGTACATATATGATATGATATGATATGATATGATATGCTATGGTAGTGGTTATCCATGTATAAATGAATTAATAACCTCTTTGAGCAATATGATAAAAGTAGGCGTCTTTTTGAGCAAGGCTCGTGGGGAGCTTCATCCTTGAGTCGCCGGCGCGGGCAGTAGTTGTAGTTTTAATTGTAGGTGTAGATGTAGATGTAGATGCAGTAGTAGATGCAGTAGTAGTAGTAGCCTTGACGGGTTTATGAGAACGAGATAAACCCAACAGGCTCTTCTTTGTCTTCTTGTGGGAGATGAGCGATCTGTTGTCTGGGGTTGAAGCAGTGGATGAGGATGGTGATGATGAGCTGGAGAAGATTTTGGGGGATTTGATGTTGGTGCCGATGTGGGCACGGATGTAGAGGAGGTCGTCCAAGAACATTTTGGTTGATGGTGTTTTTTTATGTCTTGTTTGTTGGTTGTGTTGGTATATTATGTTTGTATTTGTATTTGTATTTGAGAGTTGATGTGTGTGAATATATTGTATTGTGTTGTATTGTATTGTGTTGTATTGTATTGTGTTGTATTGTATTGTGTTGTATTGTATTGTGTTGTATTGTATTGTGTTGTATTGTATTGTGTTGTATTGTATTGTGTTGTATTGTATTGTGTTGTATTGTATTGTGTTGTATTGTATTGTGTTGTATTGTATTGTGTTGTATTGTATTGTGTTGTATTGTATGGTTGATGATGCTTGTGAAGCTGTTTGTTTGATAATAGTAATTCTGAGTAAAATATAGAGGCTTCCCATCGTTTCTTATATATAAATAATATATAACCTGATATCTTAAGAGCCCAAGTACGTACTCTACGTACTCTTACATACCACATCTTCACGATGCCGTCAATTTCCTTTCTTCATCCACCCACGTTTTTTTTTTTTTTTTTTTTTTTTTTTTTTTTTTTTTTTTTTTTTTTTTTTTTTTTTTTTTTTCTCTTTTTTTTTTTTTTTTTTTTTTTTTTTTTCTTTGCCCCTTGAATTCTCCTATAAGAAAATTTTTTCCCATCCATTTCTTTCTTTTCCAACAAGAAACGTGTTTTCGGGCTGAAAAACCCGTAAGAAACGACCCGGTTTTTTTCTTGTTCTTTTCAATGGCCGGCTGTTCCACTGC